>KN835224.1:0-70602 GCA_000827255.1 Suillus luteus UH-Slu-Lm8-n1
AATCATGACAAAACATGATGAGTCAAGTAGTAAATCCTTACAAATCATTTCCCAGTCACATGACATGCTTATAAACAAGCTCACAAGATTGTGGGAAATTCTGGTGGCTGAAAGAGCCTAGAAAAATAGAAAGAGACTGAAACAAATGTAAACAAACAGAGATACACAAAATATAAATACAAATACACAGAGTAAAGTAGAAACTGAGAATAGGCTAACAGGTCAAGGAAAAATGGTAGAGTGACTTTGTGACAGGCGGTAAATCATACCTTCCTTATCACCTCATATATGTATATGGTATGGTATGCAGTTCATACCATGCATGACAGCGGTCATGCTCCAGACCATATGGGTCGCCACCAATGCCACACTAAAAACCCAGTGGCAGCATCAGTTGGATGAAGATGCGTTGGCAGCTGGTGAACGGCAACGCCTCCTCGATGACACCAACGCCCAACGTCTTGCGGCACACGCTTTACAGGAGGCTGCTGTTGCAGAAGAAGATCGGAAGAAGAATTGGCTTCATCACATCATTATTCCTGACCGTCCTCGCCCAAAATGTGCTGCAGAGGCGGTTCTTGTCTCTGATTTTGCCCTATGCAAACTCAACAATGTTCAATTCGTGGAATTGATCTACTGGACTAACAAGGGTCTCGCTGATGCGAAACTTAAATTTCTCGCCACTGATGATGACAGTATGGTGCCCACTACTGCCTTGGATGGGTCTACCTCTTGGATTGCCGCCAGTGTCGCTCATCCTGCTGCCGGGGTTATTGCAGATCATCTTCTCTCCCCCCTGGATTTCTCTCACGTGATTCCTCGTTTTATCACCTCGCTTGAACACCGGGGCTGGGATAATTCACGTGTTATCATGCTAGCCAACTTCTTTGGTGCACTTATGTTCCATGATTATTGGACTTCTGACAATGAGCTAGAACAACGCGCTCTTCTCATGTATGCTGAGGGACAACGTCGTGCATGGCATGCTGCCATTCCCCTTCCTTCTGGTGCTTGGAATCTCGCCATCCTTGATGGTGATGAAATCTACAAAATTTATGACCCCCTTTATCATGCGGATCGGGACCGCAAGGATCATGAATTTGACTTGAAGGTTCGTTTATTTTCGCATTTTGCATCTCTTTCTGTCTTTTGCGTTCTGCGTCTGGTGTTTTTTGCATTATGTGCTGGCCTTCCGCGTTGCGTTTATTGTGTTATGCCTTCTGCCTTCTGCCTTCCTGATGATGTTAGCATTGCTCACATGCCTCGCCTTTTTTCAGCATTCCCAAACTTTACAGCCTAAGCTGTCCGGGGATTCCCCCCTTTCCACTTGTCTCCGGAAAGGATGTTTTTCGTCTGGTCATGCATCCAGTGATCACCGTGCTCTGCCTGCAGACAGAGGTCGTTCCTCTTCACCATTGCCTCACGGCAAGACTTCTCGTCTTCCCTCCTTGGGTTTTTCCAGCGGCGCGCATGGACCACGTCCATCTGCCATGTGCGCCGTATGTCTCAGGCGAAACAATCATTCCTTCATTGACTGTCCTGCTGAACGTATCTGGGACAATTCCCATCCTGTTGTCAGCAAGCGAGTCAACAAGCAGTTGCTTGTATGAGGCACCGACAAGCCCCTCTGTGTCGATTGGCAGAGGGGGCGCACCTGTCCAACCCGTGCTCACGACAAATGCCACCTACGTTCTGGGTGTCTTTCCGCCTCCCATGGAGCCCAGTCGTGCCCTCGCACACAGATGGTTGCATCCGGTGTGTCCATATAAGGTTGTTGCTTGGGAATGTTTGCTTGCAACCCACGGGCTGCTCGAACAGTATTCCAAAATCCCTGATGGCTTTCGTCATGGCTTTGACTTGCGTCTTCCTCATATATTGGTCTCCCAGATACCTCCCAATCATACCTCTCTTCACCAATATTGTCATGCCTTTGCAGATATCATACAACGAGAACTCACCACTGGTCGTTATATTGGTCCTTTCACTCGCTCTCATTTGTCTTCGCTTCTGGGAGTTTTTCAGACATCCCCTGTCTCCATCATACCCAAGCCTGGCAAACCTGGCAAATTTCGGGTCATTCAAAATTTCTCCTTCCCATACTTGCCTTCGCCACGCTGCCCTGAGCCTTCTATTAATTCTGCAGTGGACTCTGATGACTTCCCATGTACTTGGGGGACTTTTGATACCGTTTGCTCGATCATTCATCACTTACCTCCAGGTTCACAAGCTGCAACTCGGGATGTGGCTGAAGCCTACCGCACTATTCCTTTACTGCCGTCGCAATGGCCAGCTGCGGTGGTGCGTGTTGATGAAGATTCCTACTGTGTGGACACTTGTACATCTTTCGGGATGGGGCTGTCTGCAGGGGCTTATGGTTATGTTGCTGATGCTGGGGCTGATCTTTTGCGAGCAGCGGGACTGGGACCACTCGTCAAATGGGTGGATGACCATTTATTCTTCCGCATCCAGTCTCACTATCTCCCTAGTTACAACCATTATCAACATTCTTTATCTGCTAAGCTGTCTACTTGTGTGGCCCGTCAAACAGGAGGACGTTTATGGTTCAAAGGAGCTACTTTTGAGGATGGGTCCTTTGAGGTCTTTGCGGAAGACTGTCGCTTTCCCATTCTTGATTTCTCTCACACTTCTGCAAGACGTGTTGAGGATTGGGATTTTTCCTGTACCATTGGTGATATTGACCAGTCCTCATTCGAGCTCGGTGTTCCTTGGGAGCCAACAAAAGACACTCCATTTGCTTCTGAAGCTTTGTTTATCAGGCTCCTGTGGAGCCTTGTGCGTCTCACTGTGGCACTTGCCAACTCAAAAAGGCTCAAGTACCTTGCAGCCATTGATGCATGGTGCTCGCGTCCCACTCACGTCCTTCTCGAGGTCCAACAACTCTACGGCAAGCTATTGCACACCTGCCTCGTTGTTCCCACTGGTCGAGCCTACCTCACGTCATTGGAGGCCATGCTTAGCATATCCTCTTCGCGTCCTTTTGTGCCATATCACTCCGTCAAACACCTCCATGACGACCTCGCTTGGTGGACCCACCAACTCTCTAATCCATCCCTTCATTGTCTCATCCCCACACCTTTCCACATCATTGACGCCCATGCCTATTCTGATGCCAGCTCGGGTGTCGGACTTGCAGTTGTTATCCATGGGTTTTGGCATGCGTGGTCGCTATTGCCAGGATGGCAAACCCTCGATGGAGCGAAAGATATTGGCTGGGCTGAGGCTGTCGGATTTGAGTTGCTCGTCCACTGCATCCTTCATCTCGGAATTCCCTCCTCTGGTCAACATTTCCATGTCTACTGTGACAACAAAGGTGTTGTCGATGGCTGGAAGAATGGGCAGAGCCGAAATTGGGCAACCAACAGCGTGTTTCGTCGTGTCCTCTCACTCCTCGAACCACTTGGGCCTGGGACATCCTTCCATATCTCTTATGTCACCAGTGCAAGCAACCCCGCAGATGGTCCCTCTCGTGGCCAATTCCCATCCTCAGCTCTCCTCCTTCCCCCCATCACTCTTCCTCATGAACTCTCCAACTTCCTCCTTGACGTCTCCACTGATTCCTCCCACGACATTACTGGTCATGCCTCCCACAACCTCGCCCACAAGTGCCGTCCTCTTGCAGTACATGACCGGTCAACCCCAGAGGACTACGGAGAGGAGTTGTGGTGTTTCCGAGACAGCTGGGATGAATGATGTCTCATGCTTTCACTCTGCAGGACCCATTTTGCCAGTTTCCGCGGTGCACACTTCTCCTCGCCCATACCATCCTTCACTCACACCTTTGCCATCATCGCTATGCCCTCATTGCCTTGCAAAAGATTGACTGCGGCTATGGCGGCCGTTGCAGGGCCGTTCCCCATATGACCATTCCGGAGTGCACATTCCTCTCTCGGAAGCTGACCTTAATCGTATCTTGACTGTTATTGGTCACTCGCTGGCTGGTGGGACTAAAGAGACTTATGGTTCAGGATTACTAGTTTTCCATGTTTTTTTGTGATGCACGAGGCATTCCAGAGGAGCAGCAAGGTCCCGCTTCTTCACTTCTGATTTTGGCATTCATTGCCAGCTGCACAGGCATGTATTCTGGGAAGACTCTCGACAACTACTATTATGGGGTGCGTGCTTGGCACCTGTTGCATGGTCTCATTTGGTTAGCAGATCCTGTTTAAGTGGCCTCCGCATTGGAAGGAGGCAGTCGTTTTGCACCTCAAAAATCCACACGTCCTAAATGTCGTCCATTCATGGTCTCAACTCTTCTCGCCATTCATTCCACACTGGATTTGTCCTCCCCTCTTGATGCCACAGTATATGGATGTCTTGTCACATCATTCTTTTGCCTGGCTCGTCTCGGAGAATTTACTACATGCTCCCTCACTTCCTTTGACGCTTCTCTTCACGTGAAACCTTCCGACATTTGTTTTGATTAGGATCATCATGGGCTTAAGGTCACCGTCTTGCACCTCCCACGAACTAAAATGTCCACTACGGGTGAAGATGTTTACTTTGCACCTCAGTCTGGTGATACCGACCCTCATCATGCCTTATCCAATCACTTGTTCGTCAATACACCTTCCCCTTCTGCTGCATTGTTTAGTTGGTGTCACCCAAAAGGTCTTCGTCCTTTGACTCGCTCTACCTTTTTGAGTTGTTTG
Organism: Suillus luteus UH-Slu-Lm8-n1; assembly: GCA_000827255.1. Taxonomy (NCBI): domain Eukaryota; kingdom Fungi; phylum Basidiomycota; class Agaricomycetes; order Boletales; family Suillaceae; genus Suillus; species Suillus luteus. The sequence continues at coordinate 4,671 of KN835224.1, forward strand.
GACCATGCCGCGACACAACTTGGGACGGAGTCTTTGACTGGGCATGGACTTCACATTGGGGGTACCTTGGAGTATCTGTTGCGGGGGGTGCCTTTTGAGACAGTCAAGTCCATTGGCCGATGGAAAGGTGATGCTTTTGTGGGGTATCTTCATCAACACGCTGTCATCATGGCCCCATACCTTCAAGACTCACCCATCCTTGAGCCTTTCACTCATTATGCACTTCCTTCCGTGCGTTGATCATCCTTGTAAGTCATCACATCCCTCCTTCCTTTTTGGGGACAAGCATTCGCTAGCTGCGTCGTTGTGCTCCTAAAATTTTGGGAAACTTTGCTCATACTTGCCCTGTTCTTTCGTCTCTAGGGTCTTAAGTCATGTTTTGGTCGAACAAGCCCAAAAGGGGCTTCTTTCCCAAAACTTATTATTTTCCTGTGCTTTCTGTTAGTTGATGTTTGGTATCTCCTGCGGGTTTGAATAAAATATTTATTAAACCAACCGCGCCTTGAACCTCTATGGTCCAGAACATAGAGGAAAACCCCCAAACCGCCAGTGTGTTAAGATTATGAGAAATAAACCCTAACCACGATCTCCATCCTGATATGGGGCGTGACATCCGATAGCCGATACTTGACCTTGAACGCGTCACCTACAAACGACCGCGTAAAGCATCCAATATCAGTTTGCTTCGTCTACCCCATCATGGTACGTGCAAGGTCTATGCTCTCCGCGATTTGTTGCTGAAAGATTTCCTAGTTTCGGAACACATACGACTCTGATAACACCGTCTTCTCGCCACAAGGTCGTCTCCACCAAGTCGAGTATGCGCTCGAAGCCGTGAAGCAGGGATCGGCCGCAGTGGGCCTGCGATCGAAGACTCATGCGATCCTTCTTGCTCTCAAGGTCAGTAGATGCTAACTACTTCATGACGACTCTTCACAAAGAGTCCATACAGCGTTCCACAGGAGAACTCGCTTCATACCAGCAAAAGATGTTCCGTATAGATGATCACGTCGGCATCGCCATTGCTGGTCTTACTTCAGACGCACGAGTACTCAGGTGTTTATTGAGTTCTACGGTGTACAACATGCATTCTGACTTGACTGCAGCAACTTTATGCGACAGCAAGCAATGGGAGAACGTATGATATTCAACAGACCTATGCCAGTGAATCGTCTCGTCTCTTCCATCGCTGATAGTATGTGCTCGAGACTCTTGTGCGTGGGCTGAAGCTCATGTTGTTGCTTGTAGAGGCGCAAGTGAACACGCAGGAGTACGGTCGCAGACCATACGGAGTCGGTTTCCTCGTCATTGGTCAAGATCAATCAGGACCCCATCTTTTTGAGTTCTCGCCGTCAGGAAACTCGTATGAGTATTACGCCATGTCGATCGGCGCTCGCAGTCAGAGCGCAAAAACCTACTTGGAGAAGCACTATGAAAGTTTCGCAGATTGTATGTGCTGCATCCATCTTACATCGTGTTCATGACATTGAAGTTGTTGCAGGCAACCTCGAGGACCTCATTCGACATGGTCTCCATGCCCTCCGCGAGACCCTCCAGCAGGACAAGGAGCTTAACGTGAATAACACATCGGTAGGCATTATCGGACCCATGGGTCAACATGAAAAGCCCATTTCGCCGCCAGGCAGCTTCCGCATCTTAGAGGGTGACAAAGTAGAAGTATACCTTGAGAGTATGGAGAAGAAGGAGGAAGCACCCGCACCTGCACCTGCATCCGTACCTGATGCAGCACCAGCGCCTACTGCTGATGAGGATGTACAGATGGCAGGATAAACTAAGATATAATAACAGCCGCCTTTCTATTTCATCAATCACAAAAGCTGAGTTCGAAAGACCCAACGACTGTCATGAAGTACAGAAGTCGTGGTTTGGTAAATGCATTGCATGAAATAATGATAAGCGAGTGGTGATGTGTAGTTCTACAATGTCGGGTCATATGTGTCTTACAGGCCAGGCCTCTTTGCCTGCATCCCAGCTTTCCTCCACACCTGTGCAGCTAAGCCTGGCCTACGCAATGACACTAGCAAGTGCACCATCGTGCTCAGGAGAGCAATGCTTCCCGCCTGATGAGCAGCTGCAATGGGCACAGGGACAAGGTATAATAATGTTGCAAGACCCAGAAGAACCTGTACATTTGCCATGGCAAAGGCTGCTGTGACAGATTTGCGAGCCAATGGTGGCAACAGTGCACGGATGGCGGGTCGCCGACTGTAAGCGAAGAGCAGACAAGTACTGAGATACGTAGTCATCGCCTGTAATCAAACACTTAGAAGAAGAATACAATATAGGAAAGAACGAAACATACAAGAACTCGATGATCGAACTGGACAGTAGTGGGATTCTCAAAGATGTTTCTCCACCACATGTCAGATCCATCGGTATTCTTTGCATAGGCGGACGAGAATAAGTCATCCATGGGGGGTGCAAGTCGGCCTCCCATGAGCGGAAATTCGTTGTATAGCAGACCAGCATCCAGCCCAGCTACGAACGCGCCTGCATATCGACTGTAAATATACTGAAATGAAAGCCGAAATGAACAAACCTGATAATGCAGTCAAGAAGACTAATGCACTCAGTCCTTTGGACAATCGAGAAAACCTTTTCACAACAGGATTTGAAAGCACCTCCTTCCAATTCATAGTGCTGGACCCGCTCCACGAGCCACCTCTGGCGTATCTCCAATCTTTAATCGCCGCCAACCCAGTTCCGAGCATCCCTGCATATAGCACTACAGCCGTTCCAAGATGAGCTGCCAGGCGGTACTGAGAGACACGGGGTACTGCGCCCGGCGTGTCCATGATGGAATCTTCCAAGCCTGATTTTACCATATACCATCCAAGGAAACCCTGAAAGCCGATGAGTAGTGCCATTCCCGTCAGTTGAGTAGGCATCGAGGTAGTGAGCTTTTTCCGGAGACCAAAGTAAACCAGAGGGATCACAAATGTAATGCCAATAAGGCGTCCAAGTACGCGGTGACCCCATTCCATGTAAAAAATGTTCTTGAATTCATCGAGGGTGATGGAGTGATTGAGACTGTGGCGCATTCACGAGATGATCCAAGGAGCAGGCATAAAAAGGTTGCTTACAGTTTAAATTCAGGAGTAGCCTTGTACTTGTCGAATTCAGCGCTCCAGTCCTCCACATTCATAGGTGGGATGATGCCCGTGATGGGCTTCCATTCTGTGATGCTCAGCCCTGATTCGGTGAGACGCGTTACTCCTCCCACCACTATCACCGCAAAAACCATTGCTGATGAGAATAAGAGCCAGCGCCCAACTGCTGGTGGAGCAAGCACGGGTAATTGTGATGTCTGTGCAGCACCATGAAAGGCATTTGCAGAGAAGAATCGAGGCTCAAGGGAATCAAGAACAGTTGGCTTCCGCTGCGCAATGACGGAATAGCACCTCCGGTAGAGCCACGAGTTTCGGAGAGGTGGACTTGTGACTTTAGAAGCAAGGCATGACTTGAGCACCGTTCCTCTGGAGAAATTGACTGGAGCAGTTGAGAATGTGCGCGCAGCTCGTAAGCCAAGATGGGCTCTTGGACGCAGTAAAGCGTTTACGAAGCTCAGCTGCATAGGTGGGTCCTCTCAAGCCCAGTACTTGAACTGGTCAATACGAATGTTCAATGTTGTTTGTGATACTGACCTTGACCAACTGCAACAGGACTCGGGATTGAATTTGTGCACAGCCACAACATGTTCACTGTTCCTCCGCCCACACCACTACCATGTTAACCTTAAGGAGGGGACTGGCAGCGTCGCGAGCCCTCCGGAGGTTTTCAACCAAGCCTAACCTGACTCCTCCAGCCAACCTTTCTGAGGGAGAGAGGCTGATATATGAGAAATTGACCGACAAATTTTTGCCAACTGAACTAGCCGTGCAGGATATCTCAGGTGGGACTCTTTTTCCACTCACACAACCCCCGATTAGATTGGTAGACCTGACTGATACTGTGATATATCAGGAGGCTGTGGCGACTTCTATGCCATCAAGATAGCAAGTGAGGCTTTCAAAGGTCTTTCGACCTTGAACCAACATAGACTTGTCACACGAGTACTGAAACAAGAAATTGAAGGAATTCATGGGTTACAGGTCAGGTGTCCCCGTCATTACAAGAGATTTACTGACACATGATCCTCCAGGTTAAGACCATCCCACCCTCATCAGAATCATAACTTGGGCGGACAGTACTTGTTCGGACACCAATTACATACCCGTTGTATGGTACATACGTATTCAAGGTGCTGACGGCATGTTATTTCATTTTAGCCATAGAACAATACACGGGACATCATTACCGAGAACGATCTCCTCTCAAGTCACGCATGCTGCACTGCTATAGAAGTCTACATTGAAGCGCTTGTTGTACCTCATCTCTTGAGAAGCAACAGGGCATTGATATGGCTTCAGCCCAGAATAGTGGTGAAGAAGTCACTTGACGAGCCTCATGGCCGCTTTGTAAGAGTTAGAAGCGAAATGGCTTCGCGATTGTAGATTCCGCGATTTGGGTCGTCTTCCACCTTACGAACACTTGTTATCGACCTGTTGTCAGATTCGAGAAGCCAAAGAAAATTCATACCTCTGCCCAACTAAATTTCTTCTTCAACATTGTGAAGAACCGTTTGTCCGCCTACAGGGCAGTGCTGGTACGGACAATCCATCAAATAATAGATCTGATGCTCACCTTACGTCGCTTTTTGTAACAGAACAAAATTTCTGTACTGCCACTGACGGCCATCTCTGATAAGGTCTGGACCAAAAGAGGGAAAGCAGGCTCGAAGTAAACACAATCTGCTGCGAGGATCAGCTCAGGAGGAGGTATGTCCGAGGGCGGTGTCTCTCCCCTGTACGAAGTCAATGTTGCACAGCCTCTAAAACAAGTTAAGATGATCATCTTACCAATTGAGTTCGCGCACAGAGACACAGGACTGCAAATTGTTCAACGTCACATTTTGTTGCATGATATCCAGCAACGGACTGGAAGGATTATTGAATCGATGAGACAGGTGAGATAAACAATAGGGGACGAACGCTTGATCAGTGATCCAGACTGTACCACCGAGTGCTCCTGCCACAAGACCGACCAGTCCCGTCCCACTCCCAACTTCGACAATATTCTTGCCTTGAAGATAGCCGATGCCTCGAAATGCAATGTAATTCGACAGGACCTGAATTCCATCAGATGACTTACTCTAGGATGCAAGAGATAAGAACCCACCTCACCGGCTGGCCAAGCAATGCCACCACAGCCGTGAGATGCATCAACCTTGAGTGATATCGATACAAGCGGGAAGTCCACGGGAAATGTCAATCTGATCGTCTCACCGAGGATAGATCGCGGCTGCAAAGGTACGATGGCAACAGTATCTTCGTCAGCTCGAGCGAATTCGCTGGCGTCCGAGTCTGTCCTGAGATGTCGCAAGGGATCTAATGCGTCGAGGGCCTCGTCCAGAGCAATCTCATTTAAGCTCACTACTGGTTCAGGTGGATTGTCAAGTAGTAATGATGTGGGTTGGGTTACAGCCATCATGACTGGTGACCGTTTTAGATATTTGACTGGACTATGCTAGTCGGATATCTGATAAGTGTCAAGTGGGGTCAGTCCTGATTTGGTTTCCGGCGGTCCCGCTGTTTTCGGAAAATTGACTGCTCTCCTCCAGCCTCTTGGTCTACGGGACACCGTAATGCAGCAGCTGACCATAAACCTCTTCCTTCAACTCCACAAAGTGCAACGTTGCATCAGGTCGCTGTCCACTCTGATGACCGGACTTGACCAAAGCTGGCAATCTACACACACGACCATCATCAAGGAACCAGTGTTATGAGCACGCCTATGATCACAAGTCGGTGTTACGACAGTGCCGCAACTAAACAATTTGGGTGTCGCTTCGGCAAGATGCGTTTCCTCAGCCTTGTGCGAAAGTTCGGCTTGGCCTAATCAATTATTGATGCTCACGACCTCTTTTGATAGAGCTATATAGCGCTCGCCGCTCCGATCACCTTCCCTCCCCGCTTCCATGAAATTCGCAGATATGCAGTCACCTCATGCAGACGATCTCGCTCCTCTCCCTGTATTTTCTCGGCGGAGGGCCTCTAGGTTACAGGGACCGCGCCCATGCAGCTGGCTTCAATCGGGGATAACAATAAGGGAAGAAATTGAAGGGAACTGGCCATGCACACGTCGGCAAGCCGACCTGTCCAGAGCATCAACAATATCCTCCCGCACCTCTAGCTACTCTGCTTCATCCAATCAATCCAGTAGCACTTCCGAATCCTTGTCCAGCTCATCGTCATGTATTGATGATACACAGAATTCCCCATGTGATCAAATGTCATCGCGCAGACATAGAAGTCGCCCTCAACGGCGAAGGCCATCAGGCCCACGACCTCTCTCCTGTCCACATTCTCCCAATTCTCCCATGCGACCCACACTTTCTGTCAATACATCATTGTCACTCCCCATTTCCCTTGAGGAGCCCGTCCTTCCGCTATCCCTGACAGAGTTCCCACACATAGCACCAACCGAACCTACGACGCCTGCACCTCACTTACCTCCAGCGATTGCGTTTTCACCCTCAGATATACTTGATTGGGACGCAATCTTTGAGGTATTGGCTTTGGAAAGTAACCCATAGCCCGAGCCCGGAGGTACGAGTTTATCACCAGCATCGCAACGACAAGCAGAGAGACTGATTACTTCGTTGGCTAGCAGTTTAGACCAAAATTTTCTCGCACTCACCCATATAGCATACTCACACTTTCATCGATACATTCATGACCATGGACACTCTATTTTACGATCTTATGATTTAGATTTTCTCGCAATCTAATAGGTGGCCTAACTCGGCACTTATCTTCACGTTCCTTCCACAAGAACGTTGGCGTTGACTAAAATCTGTACATAATGACATTGACGCGTAAATTAAGACGGAACGACTACAATTGTCTTTCTATTGGTGTGCCTGCCGAGAGATTAAACAACTTGAACGAGAATATCATGCTTTTAATGTGCGGACTCGGGTCCTGAACCAACTATAGCTATAGTCTGGCCCGGGAATACGTTGCATTATTCTAGGCAATGAAGTCGGTACAAGGAGAAGGAAAAGTGTCCCTGCTTCCCAGACTCTGGCCAAATAATCAATTTCAGGACAATGATGGACAGTCTGTGTAAACGTGAGGTTCAGTCATAAATGTAATACCAGGCCACAAGATGAACAGCAGTCTTTTGGCTAGGAAGCCATTGGCACCTGCTCACAAATATCAGTACGTGCCTACGAGCCAAGTACATAGAGCAACTGTTGAAATTAGACTGCGGTAGTTCCCCCAACCGGATGGTCAGCCAGAAGTTCGCACGCGACGCCAGTAGCTTGATAGTAGACCGTCTTTGGAATCAGATTCATAACGACTACACAGGAAGTGTCATCGTGTGAAGGGCTCATTACCGTATCCTCCAGGTTTCCGCTGAAATCTCCGGGACAGAATGACAAACAATTGGATTTATTGCATGCGGCCTCTAGCACAGTCCAAAGATGGAACTTCACTGCTCTGTATCCGACTCGGAGACTGATGCATATCTATAGCTTTTTTAATGTAAGCATGTAAGACTGAACCGCCACAAAGACTGCACACCGGAAATTCTTAGCTGAATTATCCTTGATGCTGCGGTGGATGAGCCCGGGAGACTACGGCAACCCACCGAATACCTATGTGAGAATCCCCTCTCAGTTGCCGTCTGCAAGCATTCCGCAAACAATGACACGACTGCCATGTTAAGCGTTGACAGCATGTGTGGGCGGTTCTAAGGTGCGAAAACGAGTGCCGCAGACTGTGACCAGCTGTTGGTTAGGGGCATGATAAAGAGGGAATGACTTCCCTTCTGCGGGTTTCGGGCTAGTATGCATACTAGTGGGGAAGAACTTGAAGGCCGCAGCGGCGCAGCGCCCACTAGCAACACCACCAGTATGAGCCCATATATTTGGTGGAGTCCATCCTTATCATGGCACTCGTGGGGTGCCGCCTTCGTCGGCTGAAACCTTGGTCATAATCATTGTAGCGGGATCTAGCAATTGCCTTGATTAGCGTGTGTCTCGTTTGGACCGGCGCTTTATTGATGCGAGTTGAGCACTGCAAGCAACGAAATTGGTCTCTGAAGGCGCACCACTCAGTAACATGAGTTACTCAGAAAACTAAAAAAATCATTGAGACCTGCCTTGTGGCGTTGTCAACTTCCAAGTTCAAACGGGTGTCCCATCGTGGTGTGGTCACGTGGTATATGGAAGTTGCCGTTAAACTGTGCCACGGATCACGTGTCAGCCCATCAAGGAATCTGCAACGCTTCAAGCATTTAACCAAGCACTGCCTTCCTTCTTTCAAGCTCAAGCTTCAAGGCGTGACTGCGAGAGACTAGCTACGTTTGACTTAGTCTTTCCATATTTGACAGGATCCGACAAGCATCGTTTTATTTCACGAAAACGCGGCATCTCGCCTAAACTTTCATGTTGCGAAACCTATGCAGGTCCAGTGTCCACGTCACCATACTGAATTTGGCGCTTGACAGCGCGTCTATCGACAAATTGTTGCGCACAGGGGGAACCGCCACCATCAGCATGTTTGCCACAGGTTTGTTGGAGACAATTAGCTCTGAACTTTCAAGTTTCAATGAAGATGTCTTGATCTACTCTAGCCTCGTGACCCCCGACAAGAGCCTCGAGGCATCCCTCGGACACACTTCTGAAACAGATCACGATGAACATTTCGATCTCTCATCAATATGGATGCTTTGGCTTCCTTGGAATTTTCCGCGTTCTGAGCATTTCCTCTGAGAACGGAAGAGGTGTACTGGCCCTGGGTTGATAGGGGGAGCAGGATGGTGCGTCTCTGGTGCTCACGCACTGTTATCTCCGATCGATAAGATCTATGCGCAGCACCCCGACGTTTTGGATTAGACACGTTAACAGCTGATTGAATCCTTATCGATCATCACCAAACATATGAAGCCGGTTCCGAAGGACATTCAAAGTCGCTTTTGCAAACACGTGAGTTTTCCCATTGCCAATCTTGTCAATTCCACCCATTCTTTTGGACGTCCGAGGTATTCTGATCAATAGAATGTGTTTCCTCGCACGGATTTGGGCTCCAGGTGAGCTGCCTGTCATCAAACGTTGCTGCCAAGATCGTCTTCAACCTTGGCAATACAGCTGCAAGAATAATTCTTGTTTTTGGAGGATTTTTGCATAAGTGTCTCTTTTCTTACAGCGAGTCACCAGGGATTCAGATACTTGAGACCGGAAGATCGGAAGAAAATCAACAACTAATGCTTCATCCCTCTAGATTTTAATCCCTCACCACCATCCTCTTCCATATTCCGTGCTATATCTCTGGCAATATTGCAGCCGCGAACCGACTCGCTGTCCGCAACTTGTTGAAATCAACCCCACCAAACAACCTCTCCCTATATCACAGTGTGCCAGTATGTGATCGTCACCCCAACACAACCGACAAATTATCCCTCCTAAAGCAAGGTCATGGTTTATTATGCGTACATTGAAGATGTATGTTCAAAATTCACTCTTCGATGTCTGCGAATACCGCGCTAAATCTTCATCTAGATCAGTAGCCCCCGCGGCCCCTGCCGATGCATTGCTGTCTTTGCCAGTCGTGCAGTTGCCGATGAGTGGTGGCGTGCCGTGTCCACTTCCGCCAATACGAATTACTCGGACGGTGTCAGGCGTGTTGCCCCCCAGTTCTTTACCCACGACACCAACAAAGCCAACGCTGTCACCTCCATCACGGACGCCCAAGTTGCATCTAGTTTCTTTGGCAAAGTGTTTTTCACGTATTTGGAGAGTAATGGCGGCGGATTGAGCGTCATTCCAATTCTAGATTTCGTGGATCATGTTAGCGGGAACTCGTGAGTCACTTTGTCGCAGGTTCTTCCATATCTAGCTAATAACGACCGTGCTCGAAGATTTTTCATCCGCTCCAGAGTCTCTCCTAACGAGTACTGGTACTGTCCTGGATCGTCGACGGGCAACGTCACGCCCAACTCCAAAGTCTATGTGTCGCGTACTGAGCGGACCCGCTTCCGCGTCCGCCTTTTCAGCGAGCGCAAGGAAACTACAGGAACCATCATGATTGGCTCTGATGAGATCGCTATCACTTTAATTTCTACCAATCTATCCATCAGAGTCTCCCGCAGCGGCCATGTGATCGTTTCGAAAAACCCTGAGCTAGGGTTGAAGTTCAGTGACATCGCGAACGGATTCGGGGTGGTGACGCCCTTGCTGGACAATGAAGGTCATTGCGAGAATATAAAGGAACTCTTCAAGACGGAGGATGGGGAAGAGTGGGAACTCGCTTGAGCTGGTATCATTTGATGTTGACAAAACGCTTGTATATGCATGCGAAGTTGGCTTTTGCTTCTATAATGTGAGCTACGCTGCAATTACAAAAAGCATACCAGATGACATCACCTGCTAGATATCATGAAAGTCTCTGGAAGCTATGATCTCGCGACGTTAAAAGCAAATATCTGACTCATCTAACGGGACTTTGAGCTTGATTTATTCATGCAATCCGCAAACACACTCGGATAGGATATGATAACATGGTCACTCACAGGCATCATAATATCGGGCTTTGATTGATTCGGGTTTGACGTGGCGCATCCGAGTACTGGATGGACGGTGAGTTTGAGAAACAGCTTAGGCCGGGACTGATACCAGTACCACAGACAGATATCTTGCGACATACGGGCTTGCTGTCCTCCGTTCCAGTGGTAGGAGGAATGTGGTCAAACCACTCACAGCTTGGAGCGCCACGCGCCATCGCTCAAAGGACTGGTGAATGGTAATAACAGATTTTGATTATCGGTAGTAGTGCTGATTACTTACAACTTTAATACTCTTGCTGCTGGCACCTCGGTTGACAGTCCAGGTGGCCACTGGCCCATTTGTACCTATCCTTCGTCGGGACGCGGAGTGCCGGGCCTGTCCTTCCACCAGGGCACCGAGGGCCGCGTTTAGGCGCCTCGGATACAGTGGAAGCTGGTGGGAATGATGGCAAACTTTTTTTATCAATCAGTTGATCACACAGATCAGCAGCAGGCAAAGACAGAGCCAAATTGTGGTACGTTTCCGGGTTGTATGGTGTACCTGCGCAGCAGTGTGCACTGGGTAACTATACCACCATGTTAGTACTACTCGTACTCACGCCATCATCAAGCGGGCGCAGGCTGCAGTGGATATGTGCGAATGATCGGTGCACATTTTCCTTGTCTAGTGCCAATGTCTAATTCTTCCGATGAGCTCCTCACTGATAGAAGATAACATGCCTTGTACGGCATAACTCAACTAAAATTCTAATCAAGCCACTTCACTCAATTCAAGTTCGTTCTGATTCCTCCAAAGGACAGCTCTCCGTGTTTTATGTTCTCAGGCTGCTTTACCACGACGAACGGGATCACGATCCTTTATTGGTCTACCAGGAGAAACTATGTCACACGCCCCCTGCCAAAATGAAAGGCAAAGAGCCTAAGTTGAGGCATCCTTTTGATGCTACAGACCAGACTCGAATGTTCGAAATCTGCCTGACTCAGAGTCTATTATTACTATCCTATAATTACAAGGCTGTTGTGTTGGCCGTATTGGTGGATTTTGTGTGTCATGTAGCTTCCGTTGCATTCGCTTTGATTCCGCCGTTGATTCGGTTGCAAGATCAGCTCGTCACGAAAGTTGAACTTCTACCAGCAAGCTGGATCGACTCGGCCGGAACCAGCCGTGCTGAGCAGTCGTCATTTCCAATTTCCCAATCTTTCTTAAACATTCCGAGACGTTCCGCAAAGAATCTGCTCGCCGTCCGCACAGAGTATTTACACAGCTTGCCTAGACCTTGCAGAGCGCTTGAACAGGGAACACGCCTACACCGTGCTGAACTAGCCCAACAGCCTTAACTAGCCAATGCTACTCTTACCTTGAGGAATTGAAGAGCATAGCCTACGTCGTACAGGATCCACCACCATCAAAACCGACCATGTGTTGAACTCGAGGTCACTGGAACCTATGGACAGTTTGGAGGCTACTGAAGGCACCTTCATTGCTGTAGCGTCATGCCTCCATCATGCCTCCATCATGCCTCCAACTGAATTGGATCAAAGCCAACCCCAGATTTTCATCTCAGCTTGCATCTTCTATGGTGATCTGAACTATCGGTACCCTCGTTTTCGGTCATGCACGAGGCCAGGTACACTGGACTTTCGATGCCGCGGCCGGGTCTTTGTACGTTCGACCACAACCAAGTTTGATTTATGCCATTCCGATCCGGACCAATGTTCCTATCTTCCCACCACCCTCGAGGTTATGGTGCACAAGGTTTACGACACTACTTAAAGCCACTCCACCAGTATAAAAGTCTCCCGCATTTTGTTCACAGAGACTTTTCACTTCCCCATCATTGTTCCAAAACATGGCATACTCCCCATACGACGCCTATGATCCCTACGACAGCTACGATTCCTACAGCCGTCCTCGCAAACATTCGCTTGGATACAGATCCTCCACTCCAATGGGTGGCTACCCATATCATGATCAACGGCTGGGCACATCGTACAGTGAGCCACTGATGCATGGAGAGGTGCCACACTCTTTATCTATGTTCATCATCAATTGCTAACGTTCGATTGTGAAAGCGTTACTCTTCCTATGGGCCGTTGTACCCCGGCACACCCCGTAGCATGTACCGGACACCCAATCACAGCTCACATTATCTTCGTAAGTGCTGGACTGCTGGGTGCATTTAGGCAGGCTCTGATCATTACCAGCGTATGATGATATGGACTACCGTGGTGGAACTCCCGGCCTCTATCCGCCTCTAGTACAACCCTTAGCACTGGGTAGACCACATCGGGCGTCATCATTATCTTATTCAAGACCTCCAGCATTCGGGGATCCCTTCCGCAGAAATAGCCCCCCTCAAGTTAAGTTCAAGCGAAAGGGAGCCTTCCGGGGCGGAATCACCCTTGGTGAAGCACAAGCCAACGTTCGATTGGCTGGATATGATTCGTACACCTTCAATGACCTCGGTGTTGATCACCGAGGCAAGATCTATGTGAAGATCTCGGTGAGTACAGTATGAGTCTGTTCTCCGGTCAAAGGTTTAATTATCATCTTAAAGTGGCCTGGCTATTCGCCACTCAATTATGAGATCCCTGTTGATGGTTATGGGGGACTCGTTGACCTTCAATCGTTGACGCGCAGAATCGGGCGTGCAGTTTCACATTACCTTCAGGTGATTGATCAATGGCATGTACTCAATATAGAAGTTTCTCATGCACTATGCACATAGGCCAACATCATTCCCATACCATGGGATCGTATCGAGCTATCACATATGGAAGAAGTCAGCATGGGCACATGGCATCTCAAGATGACAACAAACTGAGCGATATCCTGTCCTGTGCGTAGTCGCCTGGAACGAGAACCTCTCAGCGTACTTTATTATATATCTTTCAAGTCTTTGATAATCTATTCATACTGCAGCTACACTCGTGGATGCCTAGGTCATCATCCCTGCTCCCTCCGAGCCCTGCTCAGTTGTACAGGAGATAAAAACATGTGTGTGTCATATTACGTCACGAATCTTACGAACTTTTACGAGCTGTCGCCCATGTATTGGAAGGGAATACATGCCATACACTATAAACACTACCAAATGCAACGCATTGTATTTGCAGCTACAGAAGTGCCGATCGCCGCTCCTGCCTCCTGTTGGACTCTCGGTTTTGACGAGGCGAGCTGCGAATACCGAGGGCACGTTTCACTTTAGTCATGAAAGGTAAGTGGGTTTCCCTGTCCCTTCCCTATCACAGGTTATGACAACAAGCAACGGAAATGAGGACACGTAGACTAACCATAGCACGAAGCTCTTGCTTCGCATGCTTCCTGCCTTGTCTGGATGTCCTGGGATTGGAAAGTGCCGCTTCTGTAGAAGGGTCACGGGCACATTAAACTCGGCACATCGGTAATTGCCTACGTGACAAACTTACTGTATCCTCCAGCGACTCTGTTTTTGTCTTTACTAAAGAAGTGGAATCTACGGCGAGTAGACGTGCGATTCCGTTCATGGTGATGCTCGTTTCTACGGAAAGGATTCATATTGATTGCAAGCGATCAAAGTATGGCAAGTAGGGTTTACTCTTAGAACTTTTGGGATAATGTAGCTGTTAAGTATCATTCAAGAGCTCCACTGTGGAATGATGTGGTGCTCTATGGTGTAGATAAGTGGGACTTGCATCGTCATTTCCTTCGAATTCGGCGAAGTGGCTTGTGCCCGTGGGGCTGAGGGCTTGTCATAGGCTGTCATCCCTACAGCTGCCGATGCGGGTTACGGCTTATTTGTGTTTGTTTGTAGTAAGAATGATTCATCTCATCATCGATTTCTGATAGAAACCACGGCGATCTCTGCATGTATTCAGATGAGGATACAACCCTCGTTCATGCGGTGCAGAAGCAATATGCTTCTCTGAATCTCAAGCTACCAACTGGAACCTTCACGATTCTAGCTGCAATCGCTTTGATTTCATCTGATCCTTCAACAATTCAGCCAAAGATCATTGGATTAGCTACCGGATGCAAGTGTCTTCCAAAGGACAAGCTTCCCCTGCAGGGCGAAGCTGTGCACGATAGTCATGCAGAAGTTCTTGCTCGTCGCTGTGCCATTCGCTGGTTGATCGAGGAGATCGGTAGGGCGGCCTCTGATGGATCGCATTGTCATTCTGCGTGGATATTGAAAACGGCAGATGATCACTATCGTCTGAGAGACGGCGTCCACATGATCATGTACATATCAACACCTCCTTGTGAGAAGCACTAGCCTTGTATGTTGCACGTGTCTCATTTCAACCGATCGATCTCAAGGCGGAGACGCTTCTATGCGGTTCCTTGCTACGTTCCAAGATGAGGAAATGGCAGCACTGAAGGACTCTGCAATTTTCCCTCCTTTGGCACCCAATATCGCGTCCAGAGGGAGGGATAATTACTCCCTTTTTGGCGTTCTACGTACCAAGCCCGGGCGTGCTGACTCTCCTCAGACATTGTCGTTGTCTTGCAGCGACAAAATAGCACGCTGGAACGTACTTGGGATACAAGGGGCTCTGGGCTCTGCCTTTTTTCACCCGATCTATTTGACAAAGATCATCATCGGGGAAGTCCCGCCAGATCTGCACGACATCGTGAAGTCCGATTGCGAACGAGCGTTCTGGGGGCGTCTGCAAGAAGTTTATGGTATACATGTTATTCGATCATAGTGATACTTACATATCTTACACAGGCCTTCCTGAGGGATACAAATTGAGCCGACCGGAAATCCAGTTTACGTCGGTTGCGTTCGTTCATTCGAGGTCGGCCCAGGAGCATTCTTCTCTTACTCAAAGATCGTGCAATGAGTGTATATATATTCGTGCATGCATTCTGCTGTCTCTCTCAACTGGTTTATCCTCAGCTTTGACTTGGGTCGCGGATTCTACGTCACCGCATGAGGTGCTGATAAACGGTCTCAAACGAGGTGTCTCTCCAAAATATCGCTACAAGACGATTTTCTGGTAAGCAACTGGTTGACTTCCTCTACAAGTTGCCTTATACAGTATTTGGCAAATCGAAGGCCCAGGCTCTCGAAAGTCTCTTTGTTTCACCTGTACAGAAAGATGAGGAACACAGAGAACGTGCCATCTGAAAGGTAAGGATAACGAGTGGGCAATCACTAGCACTCACAATTCGTTATGTAGTACATATTATGAAACAAAGGAGAGCATGACCCAGTATCAGATAGCAAAACATTGTTTACTAGGGGAAGGTCGGCCTTTTTCAGGGTGGGTTCGAAGTGGAGCTCGATGGGAGAACTTCGTTTCTAGTAGCGACAACGAACAACAAAGTACGAATTAGACGCCAGACAGAATAACAACGAAAGCGCATGTATGTAAGTATAATACAACTCGTGATAAATAACTGGGGTATATATTAAGAAGCATAACGAATTTGCCAAAGTGGCGTTCCAACGCGTTTACGAAACACCGAGAGATACAAGCAAGTCTGGGCAACCGTTGGCATTATGCCTATTGTTCCTTATCCTTGTCAGAGGATTCGGCTTCTGTGAGCAGTTCGTCGAGGGAGTTGGCTGGTAACGGCTGGACCATTAGTAATGGCGTCCCGGCAAGTGATTCACCATCTGTAAATGTGGGGCTTGATCTGCCAGAGCGACTGCCATTATTATTACTATTGTCCGCAAGCTCCTTTCGGAGTGCTTCTAATTCGCGTTCGAACCTTTGAGGGAGAGAAGTTAGGTTCTTGTGCGGGGGACTCAGAGCTGAGGGTACTTACTTGCGACCGAATACTTCGATGTAGAATCCGCCACCGTTCCAGACGCTCACAGAGAATATAAACATAAGGAATGCTCCACTCCACACAGGGCTATCATACAACAAGAACACCGCAGGGAGTTCTGTGAGGAGAGAGTATACTGGAGGAAAATTAGCATCGCTAAGTCGGCGTTAGACTTTACATACCGAGTTGTCCTGCCATGAACGAAACTTCACGGTATTGTGGAGGGACTGTCGACAAGGCTCGCCCAATGGCACTACGCTTGTCATTCAAAAGGAAAGAAAACGACGTCGTTCGCTGGCCAGATGCAATCTTGCTTCGACGATCTACCAGTACAAATTTCCAGTACATCAACTGCCAAGTGATATCTAGATGACCAGTCATGTTCAGTCATCAAGATCATCAACGTGATGCTTACATATAGCACCGCTCACGAGGAGAGCGCGGACTGGATCGAGGTACGGGAGTGCCTTCAACGCGGGGAATCTGTCTTCTGCATTCGGATAGAAGTGCCTGTCCATAGTGATGAATAATTTGTACAAAGAAGCTTAAAACTATAACCGACCGGATCACCGTGAATGTGAAAGGCGCGTATATATGCACGAACAATGACGTGACTTTATCCGTGTCATGAAAAACAAGGCTGTTTCTCCAAGTGATAACAGCACTAGCAAGCGAGCCGTGTGATAAACTGTAACAAGCCATGAACAGCGCAGTATTTGATGGGAAGAACCACATGTAGATAAAGTTGAGAATGGTGACATAGTAGCAGAGGTCGAAAAGGAAATAATGCCATGACCGCTTCTTGTAATGGTAGGCACGGAGAGGAAGAAGATATAAGCCTTGCACTGTATATGCGATATGGATCCATCTGTATACAGGACATCAGTTACCACCAAAAATGAGGAACTCCTAAGGCTGCGTACTGTGGTGCCAATCCAAAGAGCAGTGCCGACACGAGGAGGGACATGACACTAAAGAAAAACGACACTTTATCACGGGTCCTCACTACCTTTGCAGAATGCCATGATTCCACAAGAGCTTGCATACGGCCCGAAACCTGTAATGACGCGTTAGACCGTGATTAAAGCCACAAGCTCCTAACGCACCTTCAGCTTGAAGTTTTTGACCTCGCGATCAAAATTTTCCGCCAGCAGATCACCTGATTGTACGCGTTTCTTCAGGGCTTCCTCAGCTTTCGACTTCAGTCTATCGCTGTGCTTTTGGATCTGCCGCTGGAGTAAGTCCAGCCGAGAGTCAAAGAATGTCTCCATCGTGTCTATCGAAAAAGCAGGTTAGGGTTCGGGGTGGCCCCGACAAGACGATAGGGCAGAAGCCTTACCTAGCAAGGTAAAAGCGCCTGTTTCGTCTCGAATAAAGCGTTCGAAAGGTGCAGAAAAGTATGCTGTCCCGGTCGCGAGAGAGTCCATTCTTAAAGTTGGCGACGGTGGCCTTGACGGCATTGTGGAAGTCTGAGCTTTGAATCTGAACAATGCAGGCGCAAAACAGAGTGGCAGACAGCAGTGGATGTGGAAGCGCTTGAAGGCAGTGCGTCACATGCTTTCACGCCAACATAAATGTATGCTTACGTCACCACAGGTTTTTACCGAGTCTCGAGTCTCGACCATTCGGCTTCCCAGAAGAAACAACTCTAGACTACTAATTGGCTTCCCCGTACCTGAACTAGCAGCTATCAGTACTACAAGCAGCGTAGTCAGCCAATTAACTTTGTTTAGCGTTCGGCTGCGTTCAGGGAATTCTAAATTCTTAACTAGAAGTCTAGATAAGCAGCTTAGGTTTTGTGGACAAGCACCAGGATAGGCAACGCAGAGTTTGTCCAGCACGCATATATAGGATTCAAGATGCAATCAGGACAGAGAATGCGGTGCAATGTTCTATATAGGTCACAGCAAAAGCTCACATCAACGAAAGGTCGCCAAACTTCTCCTTGTAACCTGGAAGAATTGTTCAAGCGAAAGGAAAGATAACACACGCCAATGAACATACCTGGTACAGTCCATTTGCCTTTCTTGACCATGGTCTCGACGGCTTCCAGTATCCGTGGGTGGGCGTTGCCGACGTCCTCCACCTAAGCAAGCAAACAGACAAAATCAGAACTGGGTTCCAAAGACCGAGAAGAGAAGACGCACTGTCAAGTCTTCGAACGGACGAGCCTCTTCGATGTTAGCAAGAGTTGCTTGTAACTCCTTGAGTTCCACGTCGATCTGGGCAGCGGTCGCTTGGGCTTTCTCAACCTGCATTGATAATAAAGACAATTGGTCACGGCACCACAAGCTTAAGCACACAGAGGTCGTACCGCTTTGGCTTCGAAAGTCTCGATAGCCTTGATGTGGGCAGTTGCATCGTAGGTAACAACCTTGAACTCTTTCAACAATTTCTCAGCCTCGTCGACGATTGCCTTGTTTTTCAAGACGGAGCGGTAGTGTGCGAGGTCAACGGTTGTGGGTTGAGATGCATATTGCGACTGGACGCGTTGAGCATCCCCGTGCCGTTTGCGGAATGCCTGCAGAGCGGCGATGGTATCTGCAAATGCAAAACCTCTGTCAGCCTAGCTGTAGCTTCATAAGCCGCAATTCATGCCTTTTCCGAGCCCAAGTGTTGAGTAAATGCGGGTGAAGTCCTGCAGCGGGGAAACGAGGATGAGTGCGCGACCGAGCACGAAAAAAACGAAACTTACAACCGCAGCTGCTGCTGCTTTTGATGCCATGGCTTAGAGAAGGGCGGGAAATAATACGAGTAGCTGGGACAGTGCTAGAGACCCGCAAATAATAATGCTGCAAAGGACGCGAGAGTAGACTGCAACGAGCGGAGGCGAGGCCGGGAATTGCCGATCCCGTTCATTCCGACTCTCGACGAAACAACAACGCTTCATGTATTCAATTTCTAAAAGACTCTCCTCTCCTTTACATGAAAGTTTTGTTCCCATTTACTGCATTCAAAGTTTCCCTTATAACACTCCATCAAAGTTCCCCGGAAGACACTGAGTTGAACCCGATTCCGCAGGCAGGTATTCAACACCCTCTCAAAAGCTTGTGAAGTGTCTCCACTTTTCAACGCACAACTTCTTTCATCATTCCTTGAAGCAGCAATCAACGTTAGTGTGAGACCCAAGAAGCACCAATACAACGCGGCCCGTCCAGATAAGATACATTATCATGACATTCGCATCCGTTGAACCAATAATCACCTGACACCCTTATCTCGCCGCTGCCCTTATAAGAACAATACGTACGAATGACCTTCTGCTCGACCCTTTCCTCAGAAACGGGCACAGATCGAGGGCTGTGGAGCTCGTGTGACGTCGAGAACCTTGATTGAGCTTAGGCTAACGACGTATTTGTGAGTCAAGCAACGCCCTTTCCCTTCTTCAACTTAATTTAGAGTTGAATGCCTAGCGTGCATGGACGGGTTTGCTTCTCTCCTCGCTGCCGTTGAGCAGTTTCGTGCTATGGGACCACTGCTTAGCATTGTTATCCTTGCTGCCGCGGCAATTTTCCTGACGTACAGTTTTGTTCAGTCGAGAAGGAGCCGTTCCTCGAATGCTGCTGCTCATGTGTCGCCCGTCACCGAGAAAGATAGGAAGCTGAACAAGAATAGGGAACCGGGGGGTATGTTTCGACGGTTCCGGTATGTGATGACGCTCACTTTAATAGACTGGTTCGCGGAAGAATTCGTTTATCCCGATATTGATCCGTGCCCCTTCCCACTGAAGGACGTGCGCCCAGTACCGTACAGAGCATTTCGATATGGTGAATATCAGTAAGTGTTCTTCCTGGTTCTTTGTTTTGTGTTCGTTGCCCAAGGTTGGCGCAATGTGGTTTAAACATGATATGTGTACTCGAGCTCAAGGCTAATGAATTTGTCGTCTCTTCCGAATGCAGAATTACAATGGGTATTCGCACGATGCCCTGGAGCGAATGGATTGAACTAGACTCGACCTACTCTCACTGGCAGCGTGTGCGCAAGTTCCGTGTTCGCACGCGCGGGCATGACGCCGTGCGTGTTCTTCCCGCCCGAGAAGACGAATCTGTCAAGGTACAAGGTGGCGCATGGGCAGGTGTGTTGCCTCCATGGATTGGGAGTGTTGAATCTTTGCTGATGTGCTGCAGCAAAGGAACTCGTGTATGAACTCGCAGAATACCTTCCGCGGCGATATCCATCGAGTTTTAGAATAACACGATTGCCGAACGGTGTTCCAGCACCATCAATTGGTGGCGTATCGCTCGCTTGGGGACAAGAGCAGCCCGTGCAGACCATCGAAGCGGTTGAGACAGGAGATAAGTTTGATTTGGGGGTACTGGAGGCTCTGGACGACGTTGATATGGGCGAAGAGGCAATGAGGATCATCACAGGGCTGTGAGTGCCGCGGTACTATATCTAACATTTCTAACGGTTCTGCACATAGTATACAAGAAGACGTGGCACTAATGATCGAGGGTATAGGGCTGCTATATCGCCTTGGGTAATAAATCTCACAACGTTTGATCACACAGGCACGGATGGCAAGTATTATTTCCAGGCAGGCGCGATCTGCATTCCTGGTAAGTGCAAATAGCGAAGTTGAGGATTGCGCCTGACAACCCTTGAATCTTCTCAGGGTTCTGGCGCATGCGGGACAAGATCGGAATGGCCCTGGACGATATTCATATCTCAGGAAACGTTCCACGGTGTAAGTCTGACCCATGATATTGATTGCTGTCCACGCTGACGCCAGCGTGCGGAAAGTCAAAGAAAAATTGCAGACCAGCATGGAAAAGTTTTTCAAGCGGATGCCGGTGGACAAGCCGGTGATTCGGAATAATTATTTCATGCAAGTGTGCAAGCCGTCGGCGGACGTGGCCGATAACGACGATGAACCACGACTGGATGTCGAAGAAGAAAGCATTGATCCAGAAGAATTAGGATGGTCTGAATCGACGAATGGACCTGAGGATTCATTTTTGCATGGACACGGGCATGCAGCACCGCCTGCACCGTACCTCGCACCATCGACGATACGACTGCGATCTGAGCGGCAAACATTGCGAAGACTTCCTCGGACAGGAGCGATTGTTTTTGGGATTCGGACGTACCTGTTCAAGATCGAGGAACTGGCTCGGGAGCGAGGTGTTGCTGATCGGCTTGCAAGCGCGATAAGAAGCTGGCCTGACGATGTTGGTGTGTACAAGGGGCGTAAGATGTACAGTGAAGTGCTACTGAAGTACTTGGATGAGTGGGCAGCACGAGAAGGGGGGGCTGGGGAGGAGAAAGGTAGATACCCATATTAGCTAGGGGCCAAGAATTACAAATGACGTGTCGGCTGTGCTAAAAGTAGGAAATGATTGCGTTTATCGAGCGTTTATTCGAACTCCGATTCAAGTTCAATATAACACGAGACTACGTCAGACGTCGTCATTCCCTTCTGACTCTCCTCAAGAAAAATAACAATTGGAGAAAAGTAACACTTGCAGACTTTGCAGCGGAGGAGTTGCAATTGGGCGAATTCCGTGACATTTTAGTTAGTGTCGTCATCGTGACCCGCCATGTCTACTACTCCACCTAAAAACGGCGATACACCTGACGTCAGGCCACAACCCCCTCTTACAAGACAGACCAGGTCTGATTTTGATCTCGAGCCTAATCCATTCGAACAGTCCTTCTCCAGACCATCCCATGTCCGTCGCTCTCCCCGTTCAAAACGTGATTCTTCCAGTCCAGTCTCATCTCATGACAGACCATCCTCCGCTGCCTCAAATTCTCATTCAAAGGATGGTAGGTCTGCTTCTCCAAGACCAGTACTACCCCCTTTGGCAGCAATAGCTTCCCCAACAACAGATCAATCTTACGGCTGGCAATTCTCTTCTTCCCTAGCTAATTCTCTTCGTGCTGGTCCCCTTTCCCCTGCAATGCTAGCCGGTCCACAGCAGGGTTCAGACTCCGCCTCCCATATGCCTTTTGACACCTCTTTCCGAACGGGTTTGACTCCCCGCACCGGCCTCACTCCCCGCACTGGATTGACACCAGGCACCGGACTCACTCCCCTTGTAGGGGGTCCCGTATCTTTCCCCCCTCCTTCACCGAATACTGCCGCTTTTTTGGCGCTTATGAACAATAATGCAGGCGCTAATTCAAATGCAACTATAACACCAAACACTCTTAGCGCAATCACAGGTGTTCTAAACTCCTCCTCGGCCCAGTATAGTTCGGTCACACACGCCCCCACAACAAGTTCTCACCTATCTACTTCCATCACTGCCAATCAGGAGAATAGTGATCCTCCTTACCTCAGTGCATCCTCTGCCGCAAGCACTGCTGCAAATGGTTTATATCTTCTTTCCCAAGCTCATCAGGAGCTTACCAAACGTGAAGAAGCACAGGCACGTGCTAACAATGTTGCAAACGCAACAAACGGAAGACGTGGTACAAAGCGCAAGTCTTATGACGCAGCAAGTCCACCACCTCAACCTGTTCCCGCCGCCCGTGACCAGCCCGTCAAACGCGCACGGGCCAACACCGTAACTAGCGTCAGCACCAATGGCCGTGGCAAAGCCTCTACAGATGATGAAGAGGATGACGAAGATGAGGATGATGACGACCTACCTGCTTCTCAGAACCCCGGGGGGCGCAAGCAGACAAAGAAGCCCGAAACAGAGGAAGAAAAACGACGTAACTTCCTCGAACGAAATAGACAAGGTTTGTTTGTGTTTAGACTTTTTCTTCACGTCACTCAGCTACCGTCCAGCCGCTCTAAAGTGTCGACAGCGCAAAAAGGCGTGGCTTGCATCATTGCAGGCGAAGGTCGAGTATCTTCAGACTGAGAACGAGCGGTTGTCTTCCGCTCTCGTCTCATCGCGCGAGGAGATCTCGCGCTTATCTGCCCTCGTTGGAGGTGCTGTCATTGGACCGGGGGGTCCGACTGTCGGTCCAGGAGTCGGCCCCCCATCAGTAGTGGTCAATGGCGTGGCCACCAATGGCCAGCCCATCAGCATGAACATGAATCTTGTTGCCAAGGGCGCGCCGGCCGCCACCTCTGGCCGCGCGAGCTACGGGTACTAAATGCCTCAAAGCTCGAGCCCACCCTTTCATCTCCTTTCGTTTCATGATGTGTTGTGCTATACTTTGACTCGGCACCGCTCGTTATGCACACGGACCGCGTAGGATTGTCGTTATCTTTATTTTACATCATCCTTGACACACGAGAAAGATGTCGCTGCGCCTCCTTCCTTGCACTTTCCCCCGCATAGTCCTCGCATCATCCCTAGCATTTTATTTCTCACCAGCCTCCACCTACCGCGCGCAGTGCCATCGCTTGCATTCGCACCACTTCGACATCGTCCTCGGCACACCTTAGCCATACCCTTTATCTCGACCTGTCGAGCCCACACTCCGCCAAAGAAAATACAAATTGTACCCCCGCTTGTACGTTGTGAAGTAGGCGATATATCATACATACATCATACATTTGTACATCCTGACCTGAATACATACAGAGGCATCGGCGCGCGCACATGAAATGCGCTGTCCTCGGTTGTATAACAAGTCGGGAAAATATCGAGGGATGAAGTCATTTTTGGTTTGGAGGCAAAATTCCCCTGGCGGCCGTTCAACCGTTATCCACCAGGACCCATATTGATATTCCTGTGCCGCATAAGTCCACGCATCGGACATCATGGCGTCATCTGCCAGCATGTACCGCGTGCCCGCGAACTTCCGATGGTTATCACATGCTACCCGCGTCCATTCCATCATCCTCACAGGCGGCAGCTCTGTCCCCAATTTTAAAAGTGGATACCACTATCTCGGTCACTTGCATCCTTGTAGGATATCTCATTATCGACGCCCTTTTGTCGAATGTTCACTGGTCTGATTGCGCCCACATGCAACAGGCTTCACCCTGAGGCCTCGAGGCCTGAAGGCGCGATGACTTCATGCGGATTGTGACGAGAAGTTGGCGTGAGGCACCTCTGGTATCTGCAGATTGTGTCACTCTTCCATTGGACGTACCTCGGCAGGGTCGACGTACGTACATTCTCCGTTGGGCGCGCGCCTACGCTTCGCCGCACTTCGTGCCCCAGCCTGTTACTCCAATCTAAGCAGATTTGGATACGTGGTCGGGTATTGGATTCAGTCGGCCAAACAGATAAGGCAGATAAGGGATTTATGTAAGTACGACTCATTTCCCTGCCTAGTTGCATTGCGACTGAACGATTCTAAGGCGGGCGAGGAGCACATGGGCTGGATCATCCGTCGTGAAGGAAGGTGAAATCATTGGATCTTGGATCTTGGAGCGTACTTAGTAGCGCTGATTGGGTAAACATTACAACTTCGAGGGGACCCGGTATTCGCCGTACTGGTATTACTTGGGTGGTAGGTTTGTTTCACATACAAGCCTAATACTTGAGTAATACCATGTCGTGCTAGACCTGGGACGACGAGCTTCTTTTGGAGGCATCGTGGGCTAGCGATGGCAGTACCCTGCGCACCTGGTGCTTGGACTCGGATCATGTACCATCTATGCATATACGGCTGGGCTCAAATTTACTGGTTTGTATTTTTCACAGCATGCTTGATCTCGTTGGCACGGACACGGACAGACCCACCACCTGCTGATGACGCAGCCGACGCACCTACAGCCAACGGGGGGACTACGTACCACCATCGATATATGGAAGAGGCACTGGGACAGGTCACAGGGGTTTGTTTAATACTGCAGCATATACATGAAAGCAGGGAAGGGCGCAGCATTAAGCCTGCACTGAAGGACATCCATGACATCAGTTCGACGATGACCGGTTAACTTTTTAGCCTCGCCGACCAGGCAAGCTCACTGTCCTCTTCCTTTGAATCCTGAATATATATTTGGTTTCGTTGTTCTCTCTTGCGTTTCTTGTCAAGTCTAATGCCAGAGGGTAGCCGATGCGATTATTTATGTGTCCTCAAATACCTATGATATCAATATGTTCCGGTCTCATGTTAATGTCACACCCGGATCCGTCTAGAGGTAAACAAGTCTCATTCTTGCCATGCCGTTGTAAACTTGTGACCTTGAGCAATAACATCCAGAATTCATTTGATAACGTATATGTTACAGACTCGAAAACATACAAGCGTCTAGCGAAATAACAAAACAGTCTAGCCAACCCGATACACAAATGAATACTGCCCAGCATTATACATCCTATCGTCTGTCTTCTAATTGCACACCCCCATGCTTCTCACCGCGACAAGGAGGTAATGTATGCAACTTCCGTGGATGGCGTGACTTTGATATCTTCGGGGTCGTGCCCATATGCGCCGTTGATGTGGTTGGCTTGATTCTGTCTCTGCGCAACGAGCGCACAGAGGGCGGCTGGGACACATTCAGAATGGAGAGTAAAGGG
The DNA here is from genome assembly GCA_000827255.1 of Suillus luteus UH-Slu-Lm8-n1. Taxonomy (NCBI): domain Eukaryota; kingdom Fungi; phylum Basidiomycota; class Agaricomycetes; order Boletales; family Suillaceae; genus Suillus; species Suillus luteus. The sequence goes on from KN835224.1 coordinate 30,441, forward strand.
TTGATTTGGTTAGACTTACCGCCCACACCGCTTCCATCCTTGGCCATGCCAATGTCGACACGGCTTTCCACCTCGGGACCAACGAGCGCCCGTAATGATGCTCGCAGCTTGGTTTGGAAATTTGGATAGAACTCGACCAAGCTTATCGCGTCCTGGTTAGCAAGAATCGAACAGAAATGCCACTACTCTTACCTTCCGTCTACCCCAACACCGATCCTCTTGCCTTCGTCCTTCAGCCCGGCAGAACTTTGCTCCCCGTGGTCCCACAGCCGCGCTCGCCCAGTATGGACCAGTATTGCTGCTACAGCTGTTCCACTCATGCGTGCAGCCCTCGTGCCTAACACATTGCACACTTTCCTGACAATATCCGCATCCTCAAGGGAAATGTCAGGCGGGGACAACTCCAGCCGCTGCGCCAGCACGCCTTGTATCCGCCGCAACTTTTCCTCTTTTTGAGCTTCTGGAGAACCTTGTTCTGGCGCAGAGAAACGCCCAAGACCTTCCCATGCCTCTTCGATCTCGCTGAGAACTGCGCTGTCTAGGCCCCATTGCTTATTCAGTAGAGCTGAGGACCGACCTCCAAAGAGGACGGGTTTCGGAGCAGCGTCGATCAGACTAAGAATCACGTTCCGGGCGATTTCCCCAAGGTACATTCCCGAAATGAATTTCTCGAAGGCCTGGAAACGTGGGTTAATAGATTCGCGGTCCAGCTTGTTGTCATATGGAGTCGTTGGTAAGGCAGATCGCTACAGTTCGCCGTGAGTAAACAAAGCAATGAAATAGAAGATGAAGTCAATGCACAGAGTTGTTGAAAGCGCCCCACTCGGTGTTCACAATCATTTCACCACCTGCGGCGACTGGGTTCTGGCCTAATTTCGTGATCTTGGAGACTTCCTCGACATAAGCCCCATTAGTTCCTGTTCCAAAAATAGCGCCGAGGATGCATCCGCCAGACGTATATGCTCGCGAAAGAAGAGCTCCAACGGTCTGTCATGAAAATTCGCGCATCAGTACATACGATGACGTGCAGGTTGAGATATGGATCTGATGAAGATGAAAGGATATTGACTGACGTCGTTGACGAGAGCTACACACTTGACATGAATGTGTTTCCGGTCAAACGCGTCTTGAAGAAGCTTTACGACGTCCTTTCCGATGGCGTTCTTTGCAGAGAAACCTTTGGTCCAGGTGAGAAGAACGCCTGAATCGAGGGCGGATTGTTCCACTGGGAAGGAGAAGGTGAGGGCCAGGGGAACATATGGACTGTCCTCCTCGGCGTGAGATACGTGAGAGTCGTGGCCTCCAGAGGGGGTGTCCGTGAGGAAAGCGTCCACGGAGTCGGCAAGATAGTCTGAGAAAATATTGAAAGGGGATGGCGAGGGAAAGCACAAAGGCCGCACCGAAAAGAGTGGTCACCTCGCCAGTCTTGAGCGCCTCTGAGACTTTGTATTTTTGCTGCCGGAGGGAGAAAGTCTTGTCTCCAAGCAGAGTAACCTCGCAAACGCGACTGACAAACAATAAGAAGGCCAAGTAAAAATTGTAGGATCTGTTACTCACAGATTTGTCCCACCAAGATCGAGGGCGAGGAAAGTTCTAGGATTCTAAGTCAAATGCAGCGATATGTGGGGTAATCCACATACCCCGTTTCGGAGCCATCTGGCACACCCTTGACAAAGGTCGGACTAGTATCTGACAATCAGATCGGGAAGAAGACATAAAGTGGGGGAAACGTGCATCATCGCCATGGGACGCCCATAACTGGATAAACCATCAGAAATTTCTGAGAGGAATGTTTGAGTGATCTTGAAGAGACATTGATCGTCGACAGTGAACTGGTCGTAAAGAGACTCGAGGATATCCTCCTTTGCGCTGCCATGAAGCGCGGTGGTGTGTGACATGGCAGGACAGGAGAGAAACGGACTGGTAAACGCAAAGACAGCGTGAGCAGATAAGCTAAACCCCCTTTAGTAAGAACGTCATTCCAATTTTCTCAAATCAGTCCAAGGGCGACCACTATGCTATTGGACACTTTTCAAGTGCTTAGTACTTCGCTCAAATCTCAATCATATCCCTCGTATCGTACGCTCAGCACAATCCGCGGTGACCTCGATCTCCGAGAGTTTCCATTCGCAAGTCTCACCACTGAGAGCTAGTTCGGATTACTACTTCGCTTCGTTCACATGTGTTCTACTAGTATCAGATATCTACAGCGCGTTTTCCTTTGCAAGGTGTCATTGGCCCGTGTCTAATCAGTCGCACATCGCCGAGCACAGAAATCGAGCTCCAGCTCATCCAGTTCATCTGCCTCACTTTCTGAGAGTTTTCACCTGAAAAGATGATCTCCGAGTAATTACCTTAATACTATGCGGCAAAGCTAATAAGCTTGCAGCTGGGACAAATTGGTATCCTTTTCCGGATGCAGTCCGCTTTGTTAGGCAAGTTTAGTATGCGTGTGTCCTTGGTGTGGAAGTCCATTTAAATATCGTCACCCATGGCTATCGACGGCCTGATAATCCTAGATCCAGCGGGGTATGCTTCACCATTTTTGTTTCTTGGTTACCTTAATTACAAGGTTTCGCATACAGACGTCCCATCATCCAGTCCAGTTACACCACCTATCCAGCAGCGTATCCATTACTGCACATCGAAGCGTTAAATAACGCGCTAGCAAAGGCTCCGCGCGAGGGTAGCGTGGACCCGGTTATATACGTTGGAGAGCTATCGTGTTCCAGTGCGTGCTGCCATGTCGAAGTTGGCGGGATGAGATTCGTTGCAACCATCAGTGGAGACGGTGAGTGGTCAGTGGCTCGGTCATGAACGGCATGATTGGGTTTTCTCGGGCAGCAATTGACAATACCCCATAAGCGGACCCCCTCATTGCATTTGCCTTTCTCGACGCCTTCACCGAAATACTCCAGGACTATTTTGGCGTAGTCAGCGTTGCGACTCTCAAGGACAACTTTGACATTGTATACCAGGTTCGTGGACGTGTTCTTATGCTTTCCACCACTTGATGTTTACTCGTATCGAATACGTGTCTTCAACTCACAGCTTCTCGAGGAAACGCTTGATTCGTCTGGCCATCCACTGACAACCTCACCAAACGCGTTAAGCGATATAGTACTCTCGCCTTCCTTAATCTCCAAGCTTCTTGCCTCAGTATCACCAGCTACTCCAGGAGTTCCAAGCGCGAGACAAGGAGGCTAGTCGTCTATTAGCTTTGCAGTTGTTGAAAACTGCATTAACATCCTCTCGGTAACATAGGTTCTTTCGGTTCAAATGGTGCTAGCGGAGCTTTCACATCGCCGATACCATGGCGTAAAGCTGGTGTTCGACATAATCACAATGAGATCCTGTTCGACGTTGTTGAAGAAATGCGAGGCATCGTCGGCAAGTACGCTCGAAGTTCATACCAGCCCGTCTTTGCTGTTAAACCCGTTCAAACACAGGAATGGCACGACGTTGGTGAGCAACGTCTTTGGCAAAATTGAGAGCAATGCAAAACTTTCCGGAACACCCGACTTGACATTGACATTCACGAATCCTAATGTGTTGACGGAGTGCGCGTTCCATCCATGTGTGCGGTGAGTGGTCTTGCGAATCTATCACCTTCACCATCTCTGAACAACGATTCTTGACTCAACTTCAGTTTACAGAAATGGATCCGCGATAACGCCTTGTCTTTTGTACCTCCTGAGGGACGGTTCATTCTCGCAGACTACCAGTATAAACCACCACAAAGCGCGCTCGTCAGCAACGTGCCCATACCACTTTCGCTCAAAGCGAATATGGATATGGGAGAGTTTGGTGGTAAATTTTATCACTGATGCTTTTAAGTTGTGTCGCTGACACCTCGCAGGAACATTCGCACTCACGTTGACCTCACGTTTAATTAAAGTGATGGAGAATCTAGAGCTGAAATTCTATCTCGGAGAAGATGCGACCAGCGCGCAGTGTACACTATCGAGTGCAGGTTCTAGCGTAGGATCAGTGGGAAGCGCAGATGGATCATGGTCATTTAATTCGAGAACAAAGGTACGCTTTGCCGGCGGTTTGTGCTGTCCAAAAATCACTCCCTTTAGACGCTCCGATGGGAGATTCTCAACATGCGGTCTTCGGGGAGCTGGATTCTTCGGGGTTCATGGACATCGAAGTAAGCATCTTGCAAACTATTCTACAGATCTGCGATGTTCACGCTCCCCCAGAATCAAGGCCCCGCGTCCAGCACATGCGTTCCAAATTAGTTTCGAGATACCCTCCTACAGCTTCTCTTCGCTCAAGGTGGATCAATTACGGCTTTCAAGCGAGACGTACAAGATGTACAAGGGAGTACGGATGCGCAGCAAAGGGTCAATCGAGTGGAGATGGTAACCAGCTTAGGACCCTGGCTACTTTGTATATTCCCAAGAGTTGCACCGTGCAGACTGCAGTGTACGAGTCCCTGAGAGCTGGCGCAATTACTTCCGTGATAAGTTCTTTTGTTCACAGTAGTGAGTTCTCGGATACTCGCATATGAACATCTCCAGCACTTCGATGACATCATTGAGGCGGGCAGAGGGCTCTGACACTTTCTCGGGGGTTGTTATGTTCGGTAAGCCAATTTGCTTTCATAGTGACCACAAGGAGCTACCTCATCGTCATGTAACAGTTTCGGACCGTATTTGATTTTAAACAAGCTGGTCAGGGAAGCGACATACTAGCGACATATTCCCGAAATTGATTGCTGCCTCGCAGAAGAGTTCGGTGTTCAGTCACTGCAATTTCACGGCTGCATGCCTCCTTCCAATTGGCCAAGTTATCATGCTAGTCTCCCGTGTCGGACTTGAAATAAGGAAAGGCGGTCCTTGCTCAAGTCCATAACCCATACTCTGACATTCTGTCACAAAGACCTGGTTGGCAGGCACATGGCCCGGATAATTTTGCGCATTTGTGATTCCTTGTCCTCATACACCTTAATTGGGGCTCTGTTTGATTTTGATCCCGATGAGGAACAAGTACTGACGTGGTGTAAGAGGCAACAGTGAATAGAAAAGCAGGAAGATGGTATTGCTCAAGACGTGCTAGCTAATTCAAATTGATCTTATCTCCACCAAGCAGCATTCGCACAAACCAATTCGGCGAGTCTAGAGCATACCTCGTTTGTGTCTACCACGAGCTTGTAACACAGCGTCTGTGAGCATACTTTTCTTCTTCCTAGATGCATTTGGTGACCACGAAACCTTGGATAGCATTTATTTGTGTCGCTATGCCTGTAATTTCGAAGCTTGTGCCAGAGGAGACTATGTTCTTCCTGTGCGACGTGCAAACACGTTTCAGTACGCTTCATTGTGAATTCACTATGAACCGCTGAAATTGACCGTCGTGCCATTCGCTGACATAAATCAGAAAATCTTATATTCGGCATTGATGAGCTGGTGTTGACGATCAACAAGATGCTCAAGGTCGCAAAGGTATGATGCACGAATCAACTCCCTATCATGCCTGTACAAAGATACATAAGGTGTTGGAGATCCCTGTAGTTGTCACGGAACAGAACCCCAAGGGTGAGTCTATTCTCGTTCTCTTCTTTTCTATCAAGTCACCGAAAAATAAAGGCTTTGGGAACACCATCCTCGACATCGATTTACCTTCCCTAGGGCCCCTTTTCGTTGCTACCATTGCAAAAGAGCTCTATACCATGATGACGTCGGAAGTGAGGGTCATACTCCACAAACGCCCACAGATAAAATCTGTAGTGCTATTTGGCGTCGAGGTTAGTCTACCCTACAACGACTGTCTCAAAAGTCATATCGCTCGACTCAGTCACAAGTTTGCGTGTTACAATCTGCTCTGGATTTCATCGAGGCGGGGTATATTGTGCATGTGATAGCAGATGGTGTGTCTGGTTCTAACAAAGAAGTGATTCCCTTTGCACTGGCGCGGATTCGACAGAGTGGTGGATACATCACTACTAGTGAGAGTGCTGCCTTTCAATTGCAACGTACGGCTTTCATTCCAGATTATGAGGAGGTCTACTCATTGATTCTAGGGGACGTTTGTCTTCCCGGATTCAAACTGTTCTCGAACGTCATGAAGGAAGAGAAGGATAATACGGTAAGAACCTCACAGAAGATGCTGCACCACCGCTCTTTCTTGTAGAAAATTCCTTGCAGTTTTTCATCATGGCCGTATCGTATTCCTCGAATCGAAATGAGAAGGTCGTTTCCCAGTCAGTTTGGTGACCACACAGGCAAGAGTCATTTTCGGGAATTGTGCTACGTAGGCGACACTTGAGATTTCGCACTCAAGATTACTGAGGGGGACATTGTTTGAACACATAAGGGTATATAATACACCATGCGTGTTATGCTAGTAAGACAGACGCGGCCGAATGCCTTGCTAGAGAAGAAGTGGAGGAACTCGTGAAGAATATTTGCACACGCAGATGAAGAACGGGACCATCAGTAGCACTAGGAGGGAAGAGACGAAGATAACGAACGGGCTGTTGACGTCAAACCACATCGAATCACAGGTGTCGCACAGTATTGGATCGCGAATTGTCTGTACATCAACAAAATTACCTAGACAAACTTGAATGCGAGCTACGCGTTTCCGCGCGGGTTTGTTGACGAGATCAAAGTGCTGGGTGTGGGAGTGAGTGGATGACGAGGGCAACAATACAAGGCGCTCAAGGAGGAGGCTGGACGTAACAATGAGACTGGGAGAGCACAGGGAGAGCGGAGCGCATAGGATTTTTGTTGTTGTCGGTGTATGCACATAAGTGGCTACAGAAATATATTTTTTCCTACACAAGCGCAGGTGCGAACGCGCCCATGGCATAAACCTTTGCGACACAGTAGCGCCATATGAATGCTTGAAGCTTGAGCGCTCGCTGAAGCCTGACGCGGACGTGTCGTAGGTTGGCAACTTGGCCGTTGGCCATTTGGCACAGGCCTGACAGAGATTGTTGAATGGATGGCATGCGAGCGTGTTTGGCAGTGTGAACCTTGGGGCAGGGATGATGATGTTACGCGAACGCCGTTGTCTGATCTGATGGTTAGGTACGTCGGTGTTGGACTTTTTTTTTTGCTTCAGAGTTGGACCTTGGTGACATACAGTATAGGACCGGTCGTTTACCCACCCCCACTCGTTTACCCACCTCAGGTAAAAGTTTTGATTTCTTCATTTTTTTGTATCGACATATGGAAAGTAATTAAGGATGAGGCCTCGATGGATATTGCTATAGTATATGATGGATGTGCAATGTCTGCGATGTTGTGCACGACACAAATTAGTTGTTTTTTTCTTCCTCAGTGAATTCTATTCAGAGCAATAGTAGATCAATAAATTTTTTAAAGAAAAAGTGGCTGGTAGGATACAAAGTATATACTTCAAACGTCATTTTCACCTGCAGCAGATTTGTGCAAGTCTCCTTTGTTCCTTCTACAGAGTGGATATATTGAACACAGGTAGTTTTTGAAGGTCTTATCTTAGCGAGTGTGTCACACGTAGCCGTCACACTTCCCAACTCTAAGCTCGTAAAGCAATATATTGTGTCACTAAAAAACCATGGTAGGACGAGCAAAATCTCATACAAAAAAAGGCAGATTCTACGAGAAGAAAATGACATGATCATGGCTCGAGCAGTGGCTATTTACCAGGCCGAGCTTGCAAACGCTGTGTGATGTGACATCAAAAATTACTAAAACGAGGTGGGTAAAGGACTTGTGAAGTCAAAGATAACATTGTTTTCAATGATTTTGCTGCGACACACCAGCGTCGTCACCGATAGTTCTAAATTTCGAATCACAGTATTCACATGTATGTTAGAGAATTACTGTCTATTACAATTTTCCAAAAAGAAAGCCAGTGTAAAGTGACATGCATTTCAATTTGTTGTGGGTAAACGACCGGTCCTATACTGTAATGGTCTGATAAAGGTCTAGCCTTCCCTAAACGTTTAAACCATCGCCCAAGGCCATGCATACTTACTCTTTGCCAACTCTTCGAATTCCTCATCTTTTTGACATCCTTTTGAAATTTGACCACAATAACAATAATTTCCGCGGGGGAAAAGAATTGTACGAACGTCAATTAATATTGGTTAACACGATATTTAGCACTGTCATTCCGTTCTTTGGCAGACACAGGAATTCATCGCCGCAAATTGCCCATGATACAGCAGGTTGCAGGGTCACGATGCGGCGGGCCTCAAACCTGAGCATATGCTATTCCAATCCTGCACACTTGGCATAATGCACTCGGAAGCCACCGGATTCAGCAGGACTCATAAAGCACACTGGCGGCTCACTGTCAAAGGTGCCTTACCAACAGTGACCTCTCTAAACATATCTGGTGAGGTATTTTCATTCAAGTATATCATAATGGTGTTAACCTCGTCAAGAGAATCGTACATTAGCAGTACCTACCTTGCATAACCGAACTGGATGCGCTTGCACTCAGGTATTCAAGCATGTAAGTGCAATGAGTAGACCATGGTCTGGTTTCTTATTCATCTCATTTGGCTAGGTCTCCTACTATTGATACACGCTGTCCCAAGGGTAGCTGGACTCAACTTCACTCAATGTCTAATTGATATTGTGGCGAATGCAAATGTCACACAAAATTTAGCTGGTCTACTCGACGGCAACGGAAATCCTGTATCTAATGCTTCCGATGCGACATCGATAAGCTACTTGCTGTGCACCTCAGTATGTGGGACCTTGCGGGAACCATTTCAGTGGTCCGTATTTGCGCAAGATTTCAGTGCATGGTTACTACCAAACCTTGCACTTATCTCGCAGCTCCCCTTTGGGGCACAGTACAGGCTCGACAATCTCATGTCTGCTTTCTTAACCGTCGGATCGCCAACACTTGCTGGTTACTCTCTGTTCATCACCCTCCTCAATTCTCGCTGGATCCACCGCCGATTTGATCAATCGGTGGACTATCCCAATTCACGTTTCGCAGTCTCTATCTTGAGCAGCCTTCAGCAAGTTCCACTACGACTCCATAATAGTCATTTCCCTGCTCTCGTCGTCCTTCCTGAAAACGACTGCTGGTGGAAATGGTTCTCTGAATTTGTGAACTACACGCATACGTGGTCAATTGCGTCCGCGACCTCTATTGCTTGGGTCATCGTCGCCTATATCATGAATGTAGCCAACTCGCCAACGGATATTGAATTCAGTTCTTATTCCGATGGCGATGCCACTGGTTCACTGTGGCTGTGGCTGATCCCAATAGTCGTTGGATGGCTGCAACTCTCCCCCAAATGTGATTTTGGCCGTTTACAAGCGGCTTATAATCATGCCGACCAGCATGCACACACTCACCTGGGAACGTCAACCGCGTCTGCCCGAAGAGCTATAACAATAACTGCTCAGGAGAAAGATGTGATGTCTCCAGATGAACTCCTTACCCCTCCAGTGTTTAATTATTCACGTTCGTTGCAATGGGCGTCGACAGCTGAAACTGTCTTGCTGATGTTCGAGGAGGCATCCGAGAAGGCTCAAAACTGTATTCCCGTTAGTCTGCAGAGTGAATGGGTCGAGTCCCACACCTCCGACACCATCCACCCCAGCAATCGACGTGGGTCCCCCGAGGAGATCGACATGTACTGCGCGCAGCCTTACAGTAAACATCACAGTCACTGGGCACCCGGTGTGTTCACAAGAATGGCCGTCGCTTCATGTGCTTCGCTTATATTACAGTGGGGAACAGTCGGGGCAGCGTTCATGATGGCGTGGTTTACTCCTACTACTGTGCGTTCTTTTTGGCATGTGATAAGTGGTCAAATTGGCTAACTTCAGGCAGCGCATTGGGTGTCGAGCTCTGAGTTACCTCCTTTTTGGAGTCATATCGACCTTAATTTGGATGATGCTCTTGATGTCGAGTATCCTCGCCCACTACTCCGCAGGTTATTCCCATCGAAATCTACTTTCTGCACGGGCTGCTCTGACGTTGTCGCACTGGCTGCGAAGGACGGGCAAAGCATTAGCTGTCGGTAACTCCATATGGGTGGTGTTGGCGTGCACTTTCGTGTATTCCAGCTTCTATAACACATGCTTCTGCAACTCTAGTGTGGTCAGTAGGGGAGAGGCTGCATACAATGTGATCATCGCAACCGCAGGCCAAGCTGCACAACTTAGGGCTGCCTGGATCGGTGGTCTTGTCATGGCATGTACCTCGTCATTATTCTTCCTTGGTCTCATGAATCTTTTGTTGGACACGCTTCTGTCGTAGGAACATTTTTCTCGCGCGGGAGGGGGGGGGTTGGCCGAGTATGTGCTATTAAAGACAGTAATACTGGTGGGGGGCTCGGGAGATCGGAATCGCAGGTGAATCGTGTCATAATGCCAAACAGTAGCGCAGTTCGCAAAGCAATTGTTCGAGACGGACTTCCTTGCATGCACGAGTCGTGGTTGATCATTGCATTTTACCTTATTTCATATATGAAACTATATAATATTTGGCTCATTTATAAGCCCGTCAAAGCGTCGTAATTCACGTACTTTCGTGTGCTCTTGATATGCAACTTGAGTTCATTACCTCTTAGGCTCTTATCGACTATGTACATGGAACCGAGACCAGACCAGACCGAACCAGACATACCGTACAATGACGTAGATCTACTAGTACTTGCCACCAGCTAGCCTCCGTGGGAATCCGTACATAGTAGTTTCACTCAGTAGCAGTGATCCGTGTCTGCTTTGTCCACGACTCCAGAAGTACATAAACGCCAGCATTTCTTCAGTGTCTTCACCTCATTCGTAACCTACAAGATGTTTGGGTGGTTATTTCACCTCGGTTTGGACGCACTCATTATCAGTGCATTTCTCGCTGGCATAAGACGCTCAACAGGCCTCACGTACGTCTTCCATGCCGCTGCCAGTTGGTACGAAACGTTGACCCTCATGCCATGACAGGCCTGCACTGTCTCAGGTTCCAAATAAAGACATTCGCCGTGAGTCCAAGCTCCGTGACCTGACCTGAGAAACTTTTGTTCATGATATATTGTTCACAACTAGAGCTGCTGCGGTCGTATCTTGAAGTTGGTCTGTAGACCCTGTCATTCACTATTTCATTTGCTTATTTGTTTTAGGTGAATACGCATTCGACTTCGCAGTCGTCATATTCGGGGTATGTAACTGGCATAGTGTATCATCGTATCTCGGAGCGCACGCTGCTGACACCTACAACAGCGCTCCAGTTCTTTTGAGAGGAGGCATTGACTTTGAGTCAACCACGTTTGCAGCTCCCCAATTTCCATCTCCTGCCAATTCCGCATTGTTGATAATACCGCACTCACTACCGTGTAACATTTATTCCGACGGACACAGAGATAGCTTAAAGACTTGAGCTTAAAGAGTGGTTGCAGCGAAATTGAGTGTTTGTGCGACCAGTTCCACCTAATATTATACACGTTCATCCGAGGAAGTTAAATACGAAGAAGTGCAGCACAATGGAACCAAGGGCAAAGTCTGCGAATGCTCTAGCAGGGGATAAGTATCCATGCAAGCCATAAGAAAGGATGTGCATACCTTTCAGGCGAGACCTCCTTGAACTCGGATTTGTTTTCGGGGTTGACTTGTGCGCGGAGGGATGCGGTCAGAACGAACTGGCCTACTGAACTTGCAAACCTTTGACAACACTCAATACGTATCTGATGCGCTAACCAATAAACTCACCCAGCGAGAAATGCATTGAAAGGAAAGTTTGTGACAAGCACACAGTACGCGAACTGCAGCACCCCACTAAGCACGATGAACGCCAAGAAAGCGTCAATGAACTTGAGGCGGTCGGGGGTCTGATCAATATATGATTTCCACAAGGTTGAGACTGCCACAGAGATTTCTGACGACGTAGGTGAGGATTTTGAGGATGACTTTGGGCCAGCCATATTGAACGAGTGACAGCTAACAAACTGCTTTACTTGAAAGTGACGACGACGTGGAGGAAACAGTCTCGTCCAAACAGAGAAGGCCGGCAACTTGGAAAGACCCCGACCCGTCACATTCAAAAAATAAGTCTTTCACTAACTTGCACGTCGCGTCCAAGGCCGAGCTACCTACCTTCTACATAATTTGCAGTTTTCGTCATGAGCAGTGCTAGTCTGCGTCGAGCGTCTTCCTCTCTTACGGGTGCATTGTCTGCATGGAAGAGCACGAAATATCCAAGGCAATTTTGGGGTGCACGGAGACACCTGCACTCTCGGATAGAACTCGACTACAATGTCGATGACGGCCTTGCAGATTTTATGTCGCCAAGGACACTTAAAATGGTTTCCGAGGAGTACCAACAAGGTCTGCTTGATCGGTTGAACCAGATGTTCCCTGGCAAGTGAGGTTTTGTGGGCGGCTTGCTTATAACTTACGCATGTACAGTTGTTGCTTACCAGCGAAAGAGCGTCACTCAACTTGTGATCGACACTGCTAGCTCTGGAGAAGATGCCCTTGGCTTCTCCTATGCAAGTCATGCCCTCAACAATTCGTTCTTCCTTAACTGCCTTGTACGTCGAACTCCCCCATCTAGTCATTACACCATACTAATTCACTAGACAGCGACCTCCAAAAAACGATGAGAACTACGAAGATAAGATTCACAGTCTTCCCATAGGCCCATCCATCCGCGAACAATTCGGTAGCGTCCCGCATTTCATCAACAACTTTTCTTCCGCCGCCAGAGGAATGTCCGGGTCGGGATACATCTGGCTTATCACGGACGCCGTAGGCAACCTTGCCATTCAGCCCACCTTCGCGGCCGGCACGCTTCTCGTTCGCTCGCGTGCGTGCACAGAAAATCCCGCGGGTCGGTATGAGGTGCTTCACGAGGGCCTGTTCAGCGATGGCCCACAGCCAACGCACCCGAAAAAAGGGCTGGGATACACCTCGGCATCACCCACGTCAGGCATGTCACAGGGCCCTGCGCCACTGAACCCCTCTGCCCCTGTACGAACACTGCACTCCACACCGCGTAATCACATAGGCGCACGTTCTTTCTTTGATGCGGAAGAACCGGTGTTTGACTCTTCCGCGAAGAGCCTACGTAAGATGGGTGAAACGATTTACCCCCTGTTCTGCGTCAGCATTCACGAGCATTGCTGGCTTCTCGACCATGGAGTGTGGGGCAAGGAGAAGTATATGAAGGAGTTCTGGAGTGTGCTGAATTGGGAAAAGGCTAACGAACGGTACCTGACATTCAACAAGGCAAACGCTGGCCCTCAGCCAATGCGAATGTAGGTGGATGGAGCTGCAGGAGTTTAGGAATTTTGGCATAATTCACTGCTCAATCTACTTAGATCTATGACATCCATATGTCCATACTTATACCGACCGTTTAAACTTTTTCCGCACAGCGGAATGCTATTGATTTAATCATATGTTGGCAGGCTGTCGCATGTTTGATCGTCCCTCGACAAACGATGCATGAAACGTTCGTGGTACATTTGCGAAGAAAGGTACTGCGAGGGCGGATTCGGGATGCAGTAGAAGGAACTGGTTTATCCACGTTAACGATGAGCCTGATGATAATCTACAAATATGTAAGTGACTAAAAAATACTTGAAGAATAATGGGACCGGACACGGTGGGACCCGGCATGGACACAGTCTATCTTCACAGCTGGCAGCGACTGTTCGCTCATCCCTGGGTAAAAGCGTCAATATTATTTCATCGTGGCAATGTAAGTACCCTACCAGCATGACAATACGGAATTCCGTTCTCCTTATGTCCCTACTCAAGGGACCACGCGTCAACGAGGTTGGCAAGCGTCCGGAGGTGTCCGTACGTGGCTGGTTGGGGGCTGCGTGGTCAACGCAAGGCGGAGAAACAGGCAAATACAATCAGCGCTATACATAAGTTCCAGATCTGCACGAGCGTGGACGTCGTACGCAAGAAGTTTGGAAGGATGCCAATGATCTTCTGCTAAATTGGGGGAAGCTGCCATGAGAGAGGTCGAGAACATTAAGCCAGCCATTGTGGGCGTGCAGGTTAAGTATATAATCTCTCGCTTGCTGAACATAGCCTTTGGGTGCATGTGACTTGGAGGTAGAACATCAGGATGGAAGGGAAGTAGTTCAACGCGGTGTTTATGTGTATCCTCTGTACCTTTGATTGACATCGCATCGTGGCAACACTAGAAGTGCGTGTGTCAGTATAGCGCCAATCGAAGCCAGTCAAGTCCAACCCCCTTGCTACTATACACATAACTGTGCGTAGACTGAACACCCTGTCTGCCGCCTGCAAAAAACAACAAACAAGGGTAAGACCTCCCGGAAACCTATGGGAGACGCCATGAAGAAGTTGAATGTACTTGCAGGCGTGAATGTTCGGAATGTAATTCTTATAGTGCACAAAAATAGACTGCACATATGCAGATCTGTGCATTTGTGACTGATCAAATGGATCACAGATGCTTACATGTGAATGTCAACTTTCTCTTATGAGAGAAGCGTCCATGGGACCTCATGAATAAGTTCGTTGATATTTTCCTGCTTTTACAACGCCAAAGAGCGTCATCACCGCATAATAACAACAATATGGCTAATCATCCCTATAAACATATACATGTACATCAGTAGGTATATTTGCCCAGACAGTAGAAAGCACACCTGCATGGAAACATCATCACTGTCTTCCTTGCGGCCTCACCATATCGTGTCCGAACAGACGTCAGACTGAATAATAGGTTACAGTCGCAATTACCAGATTAGCACTGCTATTACCTTTATACTTGATGTCCTAGCAAATCGAAAAAAAACTGTTACCGAAGATCTTTAGCGTGCGCATCGCCGACGTCAATGAATCAAAAGGGTTCGAAAAATAACTGCGTGCAAGTGCTTATAAGACTGTCACGAACAAACGTCTTGATGGTCTTGGTGCGGCCGTTGCGATCCCCGCTCTTGCCTGGGTCGTTGACTGGGTAAAGCTCTCCCCTCTCGAATCGGAAAATATGATAAACAATCGTGGTAAACAACTGCAGGGAAATTATAGTCTACAAGACAGCGCGGTATTGTAACAACTTCTGTAACGTTCTTACCGTGTTGTCCTTCTCTTCCTTTATGATGTTTGAGAATGATTTGAACCCGGGAACACCAGCATCTCCTAAAGAAAAATGAGTAGGTCTCCAATAATTTGGAATAAAAAGCGCACTTTGCAGTTGAAAGGCCACACTCTCGCTCGTAGTGATGTATCCACCACTCTGTCGAATCCGCGCCAGGGCAAAGGGGATCTCTTCTTTATTACAGCTAGAAACACCATCTGCTATCACGTGGACATTGTATCCTCCCTCGATAAAATCCAGAGCAGATTGCAAGACGCAGACGTGTGACTGAATGGAACGATTTGAGCAATGAGACAGCCAGCGGTGAATGAATTAACCTCGATACCAAAAAGCACCACAGACTTTATCTGCGGGCGTTCGTGGAGTAAGGCCTTCACTTCTGGCGTCACCATGGAGAAGAGTCCTTTCTCAATGGTAGCAAGGAGAAGGGGCCCCAAGGCAGGTAAATCGATGTCGGGTATGGTGTTCCCGAGGCCTTTCCTCTTGGATGATTTTATTTAGAAAGGAAAGTACGATGATAGGCCTACCTTTTGGGTTCTGTTCCGTGACGACCACTGGGATCTCCAACACCTTGTGTATTTTTCGTGTGAGCGAATATGATAGAGCCTATGGTGTACAACATACCTTTGCGATCTTGAGCATCTTATTGATCGTTAATACAAGCTCATCGAAGCCGAATATGGCATTCTCTGATTTGTGATAACAGCACAGTCAATCTATGCTGTTCATATTGGATCCAGAACCTAGCGTACTGAAACGTGTTTGCACGTCGCAGAGGAAGAATACAGTCTCCTCTGGCACAAGTTTTGCAACTGTGGGCATAGTGACACAAATAGGTGAAGGGTATTCAAAAGTCTGCGTTAGTACAGGCGACTCTGGCGAGAACAAATGGGCTACTTCAGACCCACATCCTGCCAGTGGCAGTAACCTTTCGCCGTCGGTCCCTATAGTCCTCGGGATTCGCCGAAATTGAACCTGACTTGAACCCGATCTTCTTCACCAAGGTCAATTAAATTTGCTTTGGTGTTCTCTTTCACGAAAATGCTTGGAGTGAGTGCTCGTCGGACGACTTTATTGTCGTACTCTAGGCAATGTCTTCCTCGTCCTGCTCGTCTTTATTCAACCCCTACAAAGGCAGCAAATGCACCTGCTACCGCATTCGCCCAAGTCCCTCTCCCCCATCCAGAGTATCCTTCCATACTGGCGCAGAGGGAAGTGCCAGCAAATCACCTTGTAGCTATGAACGGATTTCTGAAGCGCAGAACGCCGTACACCATTCTGCCAACCCCCCTTCCAGACGACCGTGCTTCAGCTTTGAATAGTTTCTACTTCACTGATTCTCCAACTCAGGACCAGCTTGCTGTCATTGATGCATGTTTGCATAACCTGTATGACGTTCCCCGTGCAAAACAGATATTCGAGCAGCTTAGAACCACCAAGTCTGGGGAGCCCTTACTGGAGTATCGTATATACAACTCTTTCTTGGAGGCCTATATCCACATGGCATTTTTCAAGGAGCCCGAGGATAGAACTTCGTGGGTCGAGGACGCGTGTCACCTTTACAACCTCATGGAAAAGGGTACAGATAGAGTCTACCCGACCGCGTCCACATATGCTATCATGCTGTTAGCTTGGAGACGGTACGCTTCATTCATCTCCTTGCTTTATTATTGTAACCACTCATTCTAGATTTAATCCCGAGTCTGACACGCCTGTCAATCTCTCCAAATTGCCCAACCCGACAACTCTCCTCAGCAATCTCATAGAGCGAGGCATTTCGCCTACTGCTGTCGTCGCCGATCGCGCTTTGGCAACTTCAGAAGAGGCCTCAGACATCATAAAACTCCTCTCTAAATCTGCAGTAGATCTCAATCATCCTCGCATATTGGCTGAACTCGGTCAGGCAGAATACCTCGGGCGTCATGTCCCAGACCCATTGGAGGGTGTCCCAGAGGTCAAGCCTGTCACACGACTCGCTGTACGTACTGCGTTCTGTCGCTTGCATTTTGCTCACACCTTCTCAGACACCCTCTGAAGAAATCTTGGACGAAAACGGGAATAAAATACCTGCGCAGTCTCAGGAAGAAGTTCCCTTCAACCTCAATAACCTCCGCAATCACTTAGCTCAGGTTACCCTTGCACGACGTATCCTCCCAGAAGACCTGGCTTCCCGGCAGAAACTCCTAGAAGAATCAGTCTACGACGTTGCAGTTGAGCGCCTCCGTCACGAAGCCAAACTTTTCGATGAGTTAGGTCTAGGCAACCGCGAACTTCATCATGCAGATTTGCAAAAATGGATGTGGGACTGGCACCAAAAGCTAAAGGCGCGTCTCGAGGCAGAAATAAAACATATCATCACGGCGGAGGCAAAACTCAGTAAGCGTATTCGCACCTGTCAGACATTTATATTGACCGCCAGCTAGATTCGCAAGCTCAACGAATGGGCCCCTTCCTCTCCCTTGTTAAGCCCGAGAAACTCTCCCTTATCACTATCCTTGAGATCATGCGTCTCCAAGGCAGTGGCGGTGTCACGGATGGGATGAAAACTGCTCGTGCGCTGCTCACTGTCGGGCGCGCTGTCGAGAATGAGTACAAAGCTGAGATGTGCAAGCGCAACCATATCGCCATCCCTTCGCATACACGGACAAGTGACTTCACGGGTTATTTCACGGGTCTCGGGTACAAGGACTTGCACGCGCGCCGGATGACAGCTGCAAAGTATATGGAGGACAGCGAGGAGTGGACATCAGCGTGGACGCAGGTGCTTAGGGTGCGCGTTGGGAGTATCCTCGTAGATTGTCTAATGGATACGGCGACGATCGAGCGGACTGCTGTTGATAAGCGCACCAACGAGGAGATGTAAGTTTGCTTGTCTTTTGCATTTTGCTCAATTTGAAAACTCTCCGCAGTAAAGAGAATCAACCAGCTTTCTACCATGCGTATGAATATGTGCGCGGGCAAAAACTCGGTGTCATTCGATTAAACCCAGTGGTTTCAGAACGTTTCGCAAAAGACGGCTTGCGCACAACGCTTCACCCCCGTCATCTGCCCATGCTCATCAAGCCCAAGCCATGGCTCAACCACAACCAGGGCGGATATCTCTATAATCAATGTGAGTATACCTGTCAGCTTCTATCAAGGGCTCGCTAACAACTTTAATTTAGCTGCCGCCATGCGTTTCAAAGACTGCCAAGAACAGCAAACCTACCTCGAGCATGCAACCGCCCTCGGTAATGTCGAGCTCGTGTACGCAGGACTTGATGTTCTTGGTAGCACACCTTGGAAAATCAACCGGAATATCTTCGATATCGTACTCAAAGTTTGGAACTCTGGTGAGCGGCTGTGCAAGATCCCCCCAGCAGTATACGACCAGCCAGAGCCAGAAAAGCCCTCGAACATGAACACGGATATCAAAGCGAAGAGCGTGTACGGGGCACGTCTGAAGGCATACATGCAAGACAAAGCGAACAACCATTCTGATCGATGTAGCGTCAACTATAAGATCGAGATTGCGCGCGCAGTAAGTTTTTATCTTATTCTTCCACGCTAGCAACCTGACGAAAAAATGATAGTTCCTGGGTGATACTATGTACCTTCCCCACAACCTCGATTTCCGGGGACGTGCGTACCCCATTCCCCCCCATTTCAACCACATTGGCGACGACCTCAGTCGTGGTCTCCTCATGTTCGGTGATGCGCAGCCCCTCGGCGAGAAAGGCTTGCGATGGCTCAAAATTCATCTTGCAAACTTGTACGGGTTTGATAAGGGGAACTTTGACGAGCGCGTCAAGTTCGTGATGGATCATCTTGAGGATGTGTATGACAGCGCTGAAAAGCCTCTCGACGTGCGTCTCCTCCTTATTACTGTGTATTCGTGCTAATGTATCTTGTCGCGTAGGGTAACAGGTGGTGGTTGAATGCTGATGATCCGTGGCAATGTCTCGCAACATGCATGGAACTACGCGCGGCGCTTGAATCAGGCGATCCACACGCATACATGTCGTCCCTTCCGGTGCATCAGGACGGGACGTGTAACGGCCTACAACACTACGCTGCTCTTGGTGGTGATGCCAATGGTGCTGCGCAAGTCAATCTGAGTGTGACAGACCGCCCATCGGACGTGTACACGTACGTTGCAAACATGGTGGAGAAGGTGATTGCGGAAGATGTGAAAAAAGGCGAGAAGTATGCAACTATGCTTTCTGGTCAGGTTTCGAGGAAGGTGGTTAAGCAGACTGTGGGTGATTGTTTCGTTCATTGAGAGATTGTAAGCTGATGCCGAAGGCAGGTGATGACCACTGTGTATGGGGTGACCTATATTGGCGCTCGTGAGCAGATTGAGAAGCAACTTCGGGATAAGAATGTTGTTCCAGAGGAAGAGTGTTGGGGTGCTAGTGCTTACCTCGCCAAGAGGGTGTGTATTCTCTCTCATTCGACGGCTTTAGATTGACTCGTATATTCCAAGGTGCTCTCTTGCATCGGTGATCTGTTCTCAGGGGCCAAATCCATTCAAGTCTGGCTAAATCTTTGCGCCCGTCTGATCTCCAAATCTATCCCAGCTGAGCGAATCCCAGACGCATTGGAAGCTCCGAAAACAAAGATTCAGCGCAGTTCTACCATACCTCCCAAGAACCGTATCAGGAAAGAACAGATGTCCTCCGTCGTGTGGACGACGCCCCTCGGCTTGCCCATCGTACAGCCTTACCGCAAGACGAAGCGCAAGCAAGTCATGACGGCCATTCAGAGCGTGTTCATCTCCGACCCTAATGTGCCTTCTGAAGTGAATGCTGTCAAGCAGGCGTCTGCGTTCCCGCCCAATTTCATCCACAGTCTCGATGCTACGCATATGATGTTGACCGCCCTTGAGTGTCGCGTAGGTCCCGCTGGTTTCAGTTTTTTATGTGATTGATGAGCGTGTTTATAGACTCAAGGCCTAACGTTTGCGTCTGTGCATGATTCCTATTGGACGCATGCTAGCAGCATCGAGAAGATGTCTGAAATCATTCGAGACACGTTCATTGCGCTGCATTCCTCTGGTGTACTCGAAAAATTGGCCGCAGAGTTCCGGACTCGATATGGATCCCACAAGGTTCCTCTCGAATCGATCCGCAGCGGGAAGCTGTTAAAGAATCTGCAAGCTGCAGGCGTGCGCATTGTGGCTTCGTCTGAACAAGCAAATGCGCTTCGTCTAGGCGGGGTTTCATCATTTGATAACATCATCGATGTTTCAGACGAGAAAACTGGATCCATCGCCCAGATTTCAAAGGCAATGGAGACTGAGCCTACGCAGACTGAGACTACACAGACTGAGATTCCACTGGTCATATCAGATAAACGTGGACGACGCGCCAAAAACGTGGTCAAGAAAGTTTCAGCAGTCAAGGACGGTGAGGAAGATGATGATGATGATGACTGTGCAGGCGAGGATGACGCTGATTCGGTTCTGGTGGATAAATTCGTTGATTTGAGCGCTGTGCTTCCACCTTTGCCGAAGAAGGGTGATTTTGATGTGGAGACGATCAAGAAGTCGCAGTACTTTTTTTCATAAGTCGCTGCGTTTCGAAATCGTTGTTCTTGCTTTCGGTTCTGCATGCTTCATCACACCGCACTACTCACGCCTCGCATCTGCATATATCTACCGCCTTTATCTTATCTGTCACATAAACCTACTTATGTGGAAAACTTAATAGAGATTCTCATATCGTTAGAAATATGGATCCTCCTTAATTGTGCTATGCGGATCAACTTGGGTAACCATCCCCTAGGGTGGGCATGCGAGAACAAAAGACGGTTTTACACGTCAGTGGTTGACACGCAGCTGGTCCGAACTCGAGGGAGGCGCGCATTTGGGCATGCATAAATTTGCACTTTGCAAGCTGCTGGCTGCGATGCGGAACAAGCTCGTGGCTAGTCATTTGTGTGGCAGGTTCGCATGGTCTGTTATGGTGATCTATGCAGGGTCGTCTGGTCAGATTCACCTCTAGTGTTGCCGAATCACAGGGTGGGGAAGCGGAGTTTTAAACGTGAACATACTTGGATGATGGAATTCGGTTCGAGTTGGGGTTTGCTGCTCGCCATCATTAACAACCTCGACGCCTGCCATTCCGACGTCTTAAGCGTACGGGTCCTTACTTTCTTTTAAACCCACACAGTCTCTTCAAGTTACATTCTTTCCGACGTTATTATGGACCAAACTTTCGACGCTTCTGACAAAGTTCAAGAATCCAATATGGCAGCCAAACAGAGGGTAACTTTGTAGACTTCATGTTGCTTTGACTTTTGCTCATATTTGCATTTAGTTTGAATCATTCAAGATGGGTGGTGGCGCTTCAGCCAATAGTTTAAACAGTTACATTCCAAAGCATTCACACGGACGCTCTCGCTCTCGCAACAGTTCCATCTCTTCTCTTTCAACATTATCTATTTCTGCTTCTGCACCTTCATTCCCCTCTCCAGTTGAATTTTCTTCCAATAATGTGCCTTCAAACGCACCCCCTTCAAAACGCCCAAGTTCCCATCACAGGCGTCGTTCTTCTGTTTCAACTCGCCGCGAGTCGGCAGAGCTTATGGGCGTGTCCCTTCCTGACCTTCCAGCAGCTAATTCAGATGATAACATAAATCTTGGCGACAGGGATTCTATTCGTCGCAGGGCACTCTGGGCTCTTGAGGGAAAGCCTGACCTTGCTTTCTCCAAGGTCGAAATTCCTGACATCACGTCCCCCGATTTGACAAAGTCTTTTGACTTCCGTGAGTTTTATTTCTTTTGATTCCGCAGCCCATATTCACAAATGATATGTAGCAACCAAGCCGTCTTTCCCTCCTGGTACTGGTATCGGTGGGCATGGCATTAGTAGCCTCATGAGCAAGCGTGATTCTTTCGGCAAAATGTTCCCTTCGACTTCTACCTCCAAAGATCAGCTTCAGACACTAGTTGAAGAGGAGGAAGAGGAAGAAGAGGAATTTCAAGAAGAGCGTCCCCCTCAAGTTGCCGAGGTTGTCGAGGAGTTTACGAAAGATCCCGCTGTTCCACTCGTTACTCCAGCCTCTACAGTAACAAAGTCTACTGCACGTCACCGTCCCGCCAGCCTCAATCTCAGGCCTCTCTCTCTTGTTTCTGGAAATGCTGTCAGTTGCGCAACCGGAAGTCTCCCCACGCCCACTCTTACGCCAAATCATCGGCCCAATGGTCTGAGATCTCTCGCCTTGACATCCAGCTCTGACACCTCGCTCACGAACGCCAAGCTCAAGAAAAACAGCACGAATCGCCACTCCACCATTGTTACACCATCTTCTTCTAGTTCCTTCAGTCTCTCTTCACGCCGCTCTTTTTCATCCGAAAGCTCCTCACTCTGCGATATCAGCAGGAAACGCAGCAGCATTTCATACAAACGCTCTGTTGGCTCCATTCCTCGCGATATGGGTGTTTTGCCTACACCTGATTCGACTCCCACCGACCGTCGGTTTTCGGAGTTGCATGACATCGAATGCGCCGCAGAACAATCCCTTACCACAGCCGAGCAACATTTTTTATTTAGATCGCACAATGTGCTCCTGGCTCGCATAATGGATCTTGAGCGCACGTTACGTTCGCGATCAATGTCCCGGTCGCGTCCCCTTTCGGAGGCCTCGGAGGCTTCGGCAGCGTCGTCTGAGCCAAGTGACGAGATGCTGCAGCTGATTTCGGATCTGAAGACTGAGCGTGACGAGCTGAAGAGAGACGTAGATGGATGGCGCATGCGTGTAGCTGATGCAGACAAGCAAGCAGGCGTCCTGGCAAGGCGAGTTGAGGCTGAGAGAAGAGAGGCTTGGGTGGCTCGCTCGCGACTTGGTCTACTGGAAGTCGAGAAGCGTAGTCTGGACAAGACCCTCGATAGCAAGAACGCGGAGCTCCAGCAATCAATAAACCAGAGCGAGCAGTTAAAGAAGGAATGTGATGGCATGAGGGAGGAGCTGGACAGGTTGCGTGCTCGTCTCCGAGATGCTGACAACGCAGTTGACGAGGTCATCCGCCTTCGCGCCGCACTCGAACAAGAGCGTGCCAGGCGCGCGGAACTGGAGAAAGTTCTCGACGACGCTGGATTGCTTAATACGCCCACCATTCCACTTTCTGTTAATGGGCAGGACAAAGGTTCTAGTCGATCTTATGGAACCCGTCCTCGTGGACTTAATTTCCAGTCCATCGACTCTGACAGCTCTTCGACTGATGTTGAATCTGTCGACCACAGTTTTACCAAGGCTGAATTGACTCTTGATGCTGTCACAGAAGAAGATGAGGATGAGGACAGCTGCGATTATTCTGACGAGGAGGATGAGTTGGCTGGTTACGAAGATGCGGAAGACTCCGACCTCAGTTTCCAGAGTCCAGATGGCTCATCCATTGGCTCCGGAGACGAATTTGACATCTTGCCAGTCCCAGTCTTGAACGAGGCTACAAACCGACTCAACTCATTGCCCAAACCCGCTCCATCGAGGTCTTTACATTCTCGCCGTAATTCACTTTCTAAGACGTGGACGTTCCCCAGGGGCCAGCCTGTCACAGTCAAGCGTGATGTTGATGAGGTTGACCGGTTCTTTGGATGCCTCGATGACGTTGAAAATTCCCCTCCATTTGGTTCCGAGGATATGGGCAAAGCGATGTTCACGTCGACGTTCGGTCTTTCCTACGATGATGACGATGAGCTTCCACCTTTTGTGATCCCTTCAGACGTCGGCACTGTTGTCGACCTTCCGACGTCGAGGAGCCTTAATGCCGTGCCGGAAGAAGACGAAGCCGATGAAGCCGAAACCAATGACGAGAACGACGGTGAACTCCTTGGTGAGGAAGTCGAGGGCGGTGTCCGTTTCACATTCAACCCTCCGCCAACTGTCTGCAGTCCACCACCTGTCATCTGCATCACACCTCCGACTGAGTTTGAGCCGGCATCTGTTGCGAGAAAACCTGTCCCTATCTATGAGCCTTTTGATGATGAGGAAGATGATGCTTCCTTCACTTTCCCCCAGTCCAGGGTACAAGAGCCGATCACTCTGCTGTCCTCTTCGCCGTCGACTTCGGAAAGCAGCAGTCGTCCATCGAGCCAGACCAGTAACTCGCCATCGTCAATTCCTCGTGCCACTTCACTGCGCTCGTTCATGCCGCTCACACCGCCCGCTTCAACTACACCGCCCAGAAGCGCATCTGATCGTTTTAATACACTAGCAGACTATCCGCCGACGTCATTTGTTACTCCTCCGTCACGGCGCGGCGGGACCACCCCATCTTTCATTCCTCAACCCGTTTCGCCATCACCATCCAAGATTTTCAGTCCTTCGAAATCCCGCGTTCCTGTCCCGCTGATGCGTTCCAAGGGTGCTATAAATGGTTCGACATTTAAGCCTCAACTCAGATCATCCATGAGTGGGTTCTAACTTTTCCTCTTTGATTTTCACAGCCAACGGTGCAACTCTCAGATACTCTGAGGAGATAATAGAAGCAAAATCAAATTCCTCCGATACCTGTGAATACCCTGACCAATACGCCTCGACCTCCTCATTATCGTCAATTATGTCTTCACCGCTTGCGGCACGATTTTCATTCCAGACATTGTCAAATTTTATTCCCCTCTCGTGGACGCCGGGTGCGGCTGCGGTTGCGTCGCGCACTACGCCTAACACTTCAGTTAGCTCGATCGATGATGTTGCAGA
Source organism: Suillus luteus UH-Slu-Lm8-n1 (assembly GCA_000827255.1). Lineage (NCBI taxonomy): Eukaryota > Fungi > Basidiomycota > Agaricomycetes > Boletales > Suillaceae > Suillus > Suillus luteus. Next base: position 55,164 of record KN835224.1, read on the forward strand.
GGCAGCATCGCCATTCACTAGTGATTGTCCTGGTGTACGACGCTCGATTGAAAGAAGATTTGTTTCTAGGGATCAGCAGTTGGAGAAGCTGAAGAACCGACTAGGCGATAACCATATTAACGGCATAGGACGCTGTCTTACGGTCGCTCCTTGTGGTGCTTGCAAGGGCGCCGACATTTTCATGTGAAGAACTCTGCCAGTACGTTCCCTGATGTATGCCTGTCCTAGTCATATGCCCTTTTCTTCTCTATGTCCTCCCCTACATCTGCGATTGACGTGTCACATACTCTCACATCCCCCTCACTTTTCTTTGTCGTATTGTGACTGCCCGTGAGGGGACAGTCATGTTATCATGTGTCAATACTGTTGTCTTTGTATTATATTATTACGTGCCTTCTAAGAATACTTGTCAAAGGACAGTCTTGGTTCATGCTCATATTTTTATTTGTCACGTTTATGCATTTCTTGGGTCTCAAATAATGAGCGATCGAACGATTATGAGCCTGAGTTGGCGTCAGAACTTGAAGTCGGTAGGTCCCGGCTCGTAGGCAGCGTGGGAACAATTGTACGAGAGTAATTCGGTCAATCCAGAAACCAGCTTGCAAGCCTCAGCAACTTCAACGTTAACCACCATGGTAGCACCTCGAGGAGCACGCACTTTCATGCGCAACTGGTTTGCCATTGAGGTACTTTTCATACAATTTGTGCCTGCGTGAGCTGATTGGTTTACTGCGCTCAGGCAATTCCTATGTGAGCTCGAATCTCCGCATTGCTAAAGTTGAGTTTTATTGACGACCGAACAGCTACGCTGTTATTGGTTTGGCTGTCGGTGGTGCAGGTTGGTATTTGACCCGCCTCGCCCGTGGTCCTACGGGTATGTCATATTTTCGTTCCGACTTTATTCGCATCTGCTAACGACGCAATGAACAGTCGTTTGGACGAAGAGTAACCCCACTCCCTGGAACGACATCAAACAAGATGAAAACATCAAAATTTTGGATCCTAACTCGAGGTTCGCAAAGAGGTGCGTCTTATATTCAATGCGCGGGATTTTAAGACTGCATTAACCCATTGGCATTGCTAGCTGGTCGAGGGACAAGCTATAACTTAAGCTCGCGCTGGAGGAGTGCCATACCTTTCTATCAGTCGTGCTCGTTGTCATAATACAATTCAATTATATTCTGGAATTTGTTTTCCTCTATTCATAACAGTTTCATGTGACCATGTCATGTTATAAGTATTTCGGGCCGGGTAGTTGCTTTTACTTTTTGGTCTTGGGGACCAGATAGTGTTAAAGACAGTAACCCCCATTTGACGATCTATCTATCAATTGGAATGGTGGTCCACTTCGACGCTCCTGATCCTGATTATCCTCTTCCTCCCATCAATGAGATACCGGATGAAGATGCTGACAAGCCAAAGGAGGCGTACAAGCTGGTAACTCACATGCTCGTTATCTCAGCCCTGGGCTGACTCTCGATCATCAGACTACGACGTTGAATGGCTTCCCTGCGATCATCTTTGGTGCTGCTACGTTTTCCCGCATCTATAACGAAACCGATCATATCTCTGGAGTGACACCCTTGCGGGCTGCTAGATTGGCTCTACGGTATGTGGCTTGCCAAACGATGCGGAACATATTTCTCAAAAGACGACAGTTATGGTATAAATGCATTCGACACTTCGCCATTTTATGGGGATTCTGAGATCATCCTCGGGAACGCTCTTCGAGCTTTGGGGCATGAGTTTCCTCGACACTCGTATACGTTGGTACGTGTGCTCATGCAGTGTTGCAGGAGAGCTAACAGTCACCCATGCAGATCAGCAAAGTTGGCCGCTATCCTACCGAATTTGATTATGCCCCTGAGGCTATCGAGAGTAGTATTGCGCGCAGTCTTCGGCGCCTACACACCGACTACCTTGACGTCGTATACTTGCATGATGTCGAATTCGTTGCGGACGAGAAGCTCCCTAGAAGAGGAGGAAATCATGTTGCTGCTCTGGGGGAAGAGAGGGAACAATACGGGTTGAATGAAAACCAGGAGGGTGAGACCTATACAGACAAGGACCACAAGATTTTATCGGCTGTGAAGAAGCTTTTTGAGCTGCGAGACGACAGAGGTGTTATCAAGCGAGTCGGGATCAGCGGTGAGTGCACTATAGATCTGACACTATCAAATGTCTCATGATAAACATATATCAGGCTTCCCACTTCCAACCCTCCTGCGACTCGCGATTCTCATCCAGAAGCGCCTCGGGAAACCAGTGGACCTCGTGATGTCCTACTGTCACCTCACTCTGCAGAATAGCACCCTCGAGCAGTTCAAATCCGAATTCGGGCCACGCGCGGGAGTGAAGCAAGTTATCACTGCCTCACCAATAGCCATGGGCCTCTTGCGGCCTTCGCCTCTTCAGGCACACCCAGCGCCACTCGAAATCAGGGTGGCTGCGAAGAGGGCTGTACAACTCAGCGAGGAGTGGGATGCGTCTGGAACAGGTCTTCCTGACTTGGCGCTGCAGTATACGTTTGCGCGAGCGAGGGAGATCGGGGTGCCTGTTGCGGTGGGGCTTAGCACGCTTGATGAGGTCCATGCGAGTGTAAAGGCTTGGCATGAGGTGGATGTTGAAGGGTTGGCGACGAAAGAGGAGTGGGGTGCCCGGGTTAAGAGTGTGCAGGACTTGTTCAGGGATGTGCGAATGTTGGATTACTCTTGGGCGACGCCTTGATTTAAATCGGTAGCGGGCAAGCATATACGACTGACTTTGCGAGAACAGTAGTTAAAAGTGTTAATAAAGCAAACGATATTTGAACTAGTACAAACAAAACAACTACGGTGTGATTCAAACATAAATGCATGACCACGCAAATCACCGTGTCTTGATGATTCCTGCGTTGATGAGTTTCATGATCTTCTGGCGTACTACAGGGTTTTTCATGTGATCCTGTAATGCGCCAGGATTGCCTTGCGCTTGCTGCAGAATTTGCTGCATCACGGGGTCGCCCATGATTTGCTGTACAGGTTTGTTCCGTTAGAACGATTGCAATAGCAATATCGGGTAGTACTCACAGCAACTTCGGGGTCCTTCATGGCTCGCTCTAGGGTCTGTTCCTCCGTCTCGTCGGCACGCTGAGTGAACAAGGCTTGTTGGATCTTGAACTCCTGAGCTTGAATCTCTTGTGCGTGTGCATTGGCGGTGTCGGCGGATGAAGCGGCTTGTAGAGCTTCGAGAGCCTTGCTATACTCACGCATCGTCTGAAGGATCGTGGCTTTCCGGATATATGCCTTCACTAATACGAAGTTCAAAAACGGCCCACAGAGAATCAGACGCAATCAAAACTCACCGAATGTGGGATCGACCTCAATTGCTTTGTCGGCATCCTTCAGGGCTTCAGCGAGTGCCATGAGTTTCATGTACGCTGCTGCCCTGTTGTTATATCCTCTTGCATCGGAAGGATCACGTTTGATGCTCTCTTCATATAATTTCACGGCCTTTGCAAAGTCTCCACTCTTGAATGCAGCATTACCCTCCTCGCGCGCGATGGCAGACTGGGTGGGATCGATGTATGCCTGCCGCTCGGCCTCGACGATGGCTTTCTCGGTGGCTTGGAGCTTTGCAAGGATGGTAGCGTCACGGTGTTCAGAGAGTGACTTTTGGAAGTACTTCTTCGCAGACACTAGGTCGTTCTTTGCGGTGTATGCAGTCCCGATACGGCCGAAAATTTTGGCAATAATCTTGTAGTCTGCGCGGAGCTGGGTCCTGCGTCAGAAGACGTTCTGGTGTATAGAAGCAAACAGCTTACTCCTCGGCCCTCCTCAACAGCCAACTCGCATGTTGCGATACATTGATCATACTCTTTCGCCTCGAGATATGCAGCACCGAGATTGCCGAGGAACGTGATGTCCTTTGGCCACAGATCCCAAGCCTTCTTGAAGTATTCTGCTGCTTCTGAAAAGCGTTTTGCCTTGTAGTGCTCTGCGCCCTGAGCCTTTGCGGCGAGTGCGTCTGCCTTGGCTTTGGCCTCCTCAACGTCTTCATCTGTCATCTCGACATCTTCAGGCTCGGGGGCTGGTGCTGGTGCCGGTGCCGGTGCTGGTGCTGGCGGAGGCTTCGACGTGGATGCAGGTGGGGTCCGAGGCTTTCGTGGCCTCAATGAAGGATCCTCGAAACCGGGTGGGAGCCCGTCAAAACCATCGTCGGGCGAGAAACCTTTCATATCAATGCCCATAGCGACACCAAGGACGTCGATCATGCGGGGGTCTGACTGGAGAGCTCTATAGGGGATTATCAGTTGTATGCTGCCAAGGAACAGGGGGTTCTGAGCTGGACTTACGAATCAGCGAGTGCGGGGTGTTGTTGGAAGAGTTTAAGCTGGGGAGGTCGTTTAGTTGACTTGGACGGGACGTTAACGAATGATGTACCTTTTGCACGAACGCTGGGTCGGCAAGATGTTTTTGTGTTCGTGGATTAGCTGCCAGCTTGCTAATAAGGTTTGGGTCTGAAAACATTTTCCCGAGGCCCAAGGAGTCGGACGCATCGATATCCCTGCCTGGATTCAACAGCACGTCAATGACTGTTCTCATCTAGGTAGACGAGAGTAGCCTACCCTTTGCATCTTTCACCTCTTGCAAACCCTTTCGCAAGGCAGGGCTGTCCTCGAACTTAAGGCCAGCTTCATACGCCTCGACAGCCTCGTCATATCGTCTTGCACCGTGCAATGCAGCCCCTTTTCTCGCGTAGCCTTTGGACCACGACTGATTGAGCTTGATACACTTAATCACCGCATAGGTATCAGCATGTCAGACCCAAATCTGATAGAACACACCTGTTCTGCGTCCTCTAGCGCTGTAGCCCATTGCTTCTTGCCAGCTTTCGCGGCACTCCGATTTGAAAAGAGGACATGGTTGGAAGGGTCGATGGCGATAGCAGCTGTGAATAACTCGATCGCTTTATCATAGTCCTTCGCGGAAAAGGCCTTGTTGCCCTGGTCCTTCAGCGCATTTACCTGTATGCGTATTTCTTTGCATTAGATTGTCTGGTCAGGCGATGAATTGAATAGTATACGCACATCCGACATGCTGCTCGTTGAAGTGAGGGTGTTTGTGGTAATCTTTCAGACTTTGTAGTCTTTCACAGCTTGCCCCTCCGTCCTGGAACTTTTATACAATCCCTATCCGTCAGGACCAGAATTGAACTTTCTAGAATCTTCGAGGAATGAGAGTCCAAGATTGGTCGACAGCGCCCAAATCGTTTTCTTAAATTTTATCAAATTAACCAACACATCATTTCTACTACAGTACCGATGCGATAGTCGACTGGTCCTAGCCAACGTCCAACAGCATCCAATGTCGATGCTGCGCAGAATCCAGAGATGACTTGGACGCTGATCGATTACGTGATCACATGTTTGCTTCATTCGAATCCCCTATTCGTGCTAGCTATGATGGATCCTCAAACTATCGCAAAGTCATGGTGCTTCCGAGCTGATCATGATTTGCTAGGCGAGGGAAGCTCTGTGCGTACATATTTTGCTCTGCTGTTCCATGTCTGCTGTTTGATTATTGTCTCAGGGACGGGTGTACAATGTCACTCGAGTAACTCAGGCTGTGTTGTCCGAGCCTAGTATTTTGCTTTGAAGTGTATATCGGTTGCTTGTCCAGACAGCTATTACTGCGACAGAATCGTTCGACGACATCGTGAATCAAGATGATAAAGGGTATGGTATCTGAATTGTGATGCGGCCTTTTGATGCCTCGAGGGGCCCTTTGTGCTCTGCGATACAGCAGTGTTTTGCCCATAATTCAAACACATGTATGTAAAGTTTATTCGAGCCCTCCAACGGCCCGCAGAGACGGGATCTATCAGCTGTGCTCATCAAGGTTCCATACACTAGGAGGATGTATGAATATCATGGGTCTGATCGCAGTGGCATCGCACCATCATTCAAGTTGGTTAGGGGTACATGGCTAGGACGATGAACTTTGATTTGATTCAGCAATACTAATCATCTCACTTAGCCTTGCGAAAGCGCAGGCTGCAAACGACGTAGCTGAAGTGTGGTGCTAGTATGAAAGATTTGTTCAACTTGATCAACGCGTGACTCAATATGATCGGCAAGCCGGTTTGTAGTTGCATTTGTATAATTGGTTCATGAAATCGCGTATGTAGGACATTGAGACTCAATATTGATGTAGATCAATATCATGCCGCGGTAGTGTATCAGACATAGCTGGTTCGAGACGTCCGACATAGATTAATCCTTGGAAACTTCTGGGAAGCGTTGGCGGTATCATGAAAGCTCGGAGAGTCAGAGACAATGATTTTCAAGAAGCTTCCGATTCACCTCAGTGGCAGAGTGGCGAGTCAAGGCATTTTAGAGCGACTTGAAAGAGTTCGAGTGGTGTTTCTGCTGGTAAACAAGGTTATAGTGCTCACTTCAAGACAGAATAAATTATCTCCTAGTAAAATACAACTTTGCAAGTCCGTGTCTCTGTTGAAGTTGCATGGAAGGAATAGGAACAAGACGAACTACCTACAACGCAGCAAACACCATAAAATTGTGCATATGTCGATCGGCGGCATGGCTGGTTGTATGTAACGACGGTACATCGTCACGGTCAGCCTGACGTAGATATAGCACCTCTGTTTAAACATAAAAATCAAAAACTTTTCTTAAAAAAGGTAAAGCAAGTATCTCTTACGAAACTCCGATGCCAGAGACCCAGCATCGGACCCAGCATAAACACAGTCCATCTTCACATCCGGGAGCGGATGATCGCTTGTCCCTTTTCAAAACTGTCAATGCAATATCTTCATGAGTATATGAGTACCCTACCAGCATGACAGTACGGAATCCCGTCCTCCTTATGTCCCCACCACATCACAGGCGACCACTCGTCCACGAGGTTGGCGAGCGTCTGGACATGGCCATATGCAGCTGGCTGGGGACCGCGCGGTCGGCGCCGTGCGACGAAAGTGAAGAAAGATGCAAATATAAATAGTGCTATGCATAAGTTCCAGATCTGAAAGAGTGTGTGAGGATGTTGCAACAGTTTTACATGAATGGGAAGTGCGAACCTGGGCAGTGTGCATGCCTACACCCAATGGTGATCCTTGCCCGTCAATGCCCACATGAAATGTGATGAACGAAAGCCCAAACATCCAGTCTGCGATCGTCAATGATGGTGTTCAATAACAAACAGCAATAAAGAAAACTAGGCGTGAACGACTCACGCAGGAAAGGCTTCGAAACAAAAAGTATGAGACATATAGGATGAGTGAATATCGACTTCACCGGGTTCGTCGCGGTCTTTAGTCCATTCTTTCTGGTAGCACATCTCCACTGGCTTTCATCTCGAATAACATTCGCGATGAGCTCTGAGCAATGCAGGCCAAGGGTCAACGGTCCTTGGACAACTACCACATTGCCAAAGACCAGAAGCCAACACTGAATACCGATGCCTGGTATATCATACTGAACGTAATTGAATGAGCCGTACAGAAGATCTGGGATGAACGACCACGTTTGTGTGGTCAGCGCATAGGGGGACGCTACCGTAGGCGTGCCAGCATACTTGTGCCATACACACATGACGAGTACAGCCCATCCAGCGCATGCTGCAACAATCCCCCAAAGAGAAATGACAACTTTACGAATGCTAGGGTGAGCATGCCATGCAGAGGGCTGTGTCTCTGACGGCCTTGCTGGATCTCCATACACTTCCAAGGCAGACACGCAACGCATGCACCGAAAAGTAGCAGGGGTCAATTGCGTGTGGTGGACCAGTGCGGCGGTCAAGTCGAAAGGTGAGGAGCTCCATGTCAATATTTTGACCGCTCGCATCCCCAACAATGCGATCATCACCTGGAGGAGGAGTGCGATGCCCAAAATGAGGAGAGGTAACCCTGCGAGGGCAAGACCTTCACTCGAAGATGTGCCTGACGGCATGTCTGACAGCGGAAATATGAAGTTGAAACATACGATGAGTGAGGCCGAGCTGTAGGATATGATGAGGAGGACAGCCGAGATACTGTTAAGCAAGGCGCCGTTAGGGTTACACCACCCACGAGCTGCGGTCAGAAGGCGTAGATTGGTGTTGAAATGAAGCCGAGACTCTGAGGCTAGCGCAGAGCGCAATGAGATGCCGTGTACGAAGCCTATGGACTCGGTACATAATGTGACGATCAAGTTAAATGCCAGGGCCAATATCTCCTTCAGCAGGTTCAACTGAATTGAAGCGTTGTGGGAACTAACAAAGACCATAAAGTTGATCGTTGTTACTCCCATGACTCCGTAATTGGCCAAAGCGACAATGCCTGCAACGATACATGAGCAGCTGAAGATACTTGAGAGTGCCACTCCGACAAGGGCATATCTGCGACTCGTGAGACTGTGGTCATAGAAATCGGTTCCAGTATCAGCAGTGAACTTCGCATTAGATATCATTGGGTCAAGGTCCTGATGATTCGGGAGTGCGTCATATGCAAAAAGACTGGACAGAAGCGAACTCCCTCCTGCCACTTTGGAAGAAGCCGCCATGGGAGGCATCTTATGAATGAAGGGGTTAGGAATGGGAAATGGACTAGGTAGGGTAATAAATAGTTAGAAAAGTGCACGTAGGACCGTAAATCAAAGAACTCACCTTAGTTCTGGAAAAGACTGCGAGGGGAGAGGAATCGATAAGCTGATTGAGGCGGAGAATCTTGAAAGGTGAACGTGTATTTATGAGGGGTGCTAGTGGGGGTGAGTACATACCAGAGCCGCATCTCCTGCTCAAATGTTGTTCAAAATAACGCACAGGTAGTTTGTCACATGCCATATCTTTTGTAAATGATGGCAGTGGCATCTAATTAAGAACTACCATATACTGCCACCACTAGTTGTGCCGCGGCCCGGCTAATGCTGACTCAGGCTAGGTGTTTGCCGGATAGCCAGCAGTTCGGCCAAACAGGTGAGCCAAGTCACCAGTGAGCTGTTTAGGTTGGTTCAAAGCATTAGTCAGCCATGCAAACCAACTATGAACCAAGAACAAATGAGCCGCAGCTTGAAACGGCTTAAGCTGATTTCAGCCAGCTCCAAGGTGTGTGAAAACCTCTCTCAGGCTCCAACACTCAGGATTCCAGTGTCTATTGGATTGTGTACTATGAATAAAGTCCCCATTCGAGTTGACGGGAGATTTAGACTGGGGGATGTACTGGGATCGGGTTCATATGGTGTGTAACAATGACATTCACATTGTGACTATGTTGATTCAGATGTACCTGACTTAGCTGTTGTGTACCATGCGCGAAACATCATAAATAATGATGTAGTTGCCATAAAACTGGAACCTATCGTCAAGAATTCATCCTCTCTGCAGCGCGAATACCGCATCTTGAAACAACTCGAAGGCGGAGTTGGCATACCTCATGTACTTTGGTTCGGCAGAGAGGTGACATACCATGCCATGGTTCTCGACCTCCTTGGTTCATCACTACACGACATATTTCTTGCACACCATCAGAAATTCAACCTCAATACTGTTGTCAATCTCGGTGACCAACTGGTTAGTCCGTCTGTGGTGAGTTGTTGCAGAGGCTAATACATTTACCCAGCTCACACGTCTTGAGTATATTCACTCGCATAACTACATCCATGGCGACATCAAACCACAAAATGTCGTCATGGGCCTTGACGATTCAAGGCACACTGCTTTTATCATCGACTTCGGTATCTCAAAGGAGTACTGCAACACGTCAACTCGAACGCACATCCCATTTCGTCATGATCGACGTCTTACTGGCACCCCCGCATTTGCCTCAATCAACAACCATTTAGGGGTTGAGCCAGGCCGCCGTGATGATATTGAATCACTGGCATATATGTTAATATATTTCTTGCGCGGCTCCCTTCCATGGTTATCTAATGACCACGACAAGCTTTCTAGTACTGCCATACTCGAGCGCAAAGTTAATACTACGGTTGAAGCCTTGTGTCATGGAATTCCTGTTGAGTTTGCGAGTATTCTCGTTTACTCGCGCTCTCTTGCATTCTCAGAGGATCCTGACCATGACTATCTTCGTTCATTACTGCATGGTCTTCGTGCCGCCTTGCCTGCGTGCTTGCTTGATTTCAGCAAGCCTGATAACCCTACCCCTGCACCCCCCGATGACCATCGAGTAACTGAGGTGACACCCTCATGTCTGCCGAAGGCTACACCTCTTCGCCGATCAACTCGCATGTAAGTAGTCCATTTCATCTCACTTGTGAAGCAAAGCTCACATCATCTGGAAGTTTACGTCCACGCAACAGCTTTCAATTGCATACACCCACTTCAACACCATGTAAAGGTAGCCAACAACGTTGTTGACGGAATAAGGGTAGCTGCCATTACTTGTATGTACATAAAATGAACATATGTATATCGTTGCTATAGTACTGCCACACGCTTTCTTGTCCAGTCTGGGACTCTGGGCAAAACATTGTGCACTCGTGACTCGAGTCTCCCACGATCTAATACAACCATGGAACCTGCTGTTCCCTGCCTCCTCCCATCGCCAACACCTCTATGATGTACTTGCCGTCAAACCCTCATCCCATTTGCCTCACTGAGTCTGCATGTGAGGCCTTTCACCAACAATTCACTTTCATTTCTGACTTTATCGCAATGTGATATAGATCCAGGCCTATCCAGCATGCAATCAATCAGTGGTTATTAGCATAAGCAGCGAGGATGAAGGTATGTCACTTACATGATTCAGGACGTGATTAAACATGAGGTGAAGGCATGCCCCCAGGAGTTGCTAGACCATCCTCACCTTGTATGGCCACACCCTATCGCTCAGCACCCCAACACTCAGTACCCTCTCAGATTTACAGGTAAACAGTCCAGTACTCCGTGATATGTTGTATACTAATGATTATTGATATCTCCAGGGTGTTAATCGATATAAGAAGGGATTTAGTTATTGGGTTCCCAATAGTCTACTACGGTGCTACTGATATGCCGCCTCGCCGGCGTGCACCCAAGGCCGCTGCTGCCCCCATCGCTGCCCCCATTCCCACTCCAATCATTGCCGCTCCCATTGCTGCTGTCGCTGCTCCCATCTTGGCTGCTGCCTCTATCACCCCCATTGCTGTTGCAGCGTTTACCAATCCACGTCGAGACAGGCAGCTCCCTCGCAGATATCGAGATGGTGCTGAAGCTAGTGCTGCTCCAAATCGCATAGTTCCTGCAGGAGAAGAAGGGGAGTCTTTCAACCTTGAAGATATCTCTGGAGACGAAGAAGACAACCCTGCACCTACGGTCAGGGCGCCTACAGGCCCTAGCCCACTCCAAACCGCAATCAACACTGTCGCACCTACAGGCCCTAGCCCACTCCAAACTGCAATAAACACCGTCAATTCCACCCCAACTGAACCTTTGGCTACCGGTGGTCGCGCCAAAAAACCCAAAAGCTCTGATGATGTTCTTTTCTTTTTTAGGGAAGATAAGGTTGCTAAGCACAGGATCTGCATACCTTGCGAGTACGTATTGTGTTTGCATCAGCGCAAGACATTTTTTTTCTTACATTCTTTACCAGGCAAATGAACCAACAGGATCCCTCATACGCAGCGACATCATATGCTAACTCTACTGCTTCTGGAGGTCGTCGAGCACATGTTTTCAATTGCCACACCGACCTTTACTTAGAAGAGGCAGAGCGCCATGGATGGCTCATACAGATAAAGTCTATGATCGATCTTTTCGATGAAGGTTGGACCCTCAGGTCAATCCGCAAACGGCTGAAGAAGGATCCAACTTGTACCATCGATTCACTCGGTTCTCCCTCTGATCGTGATATCACACCGCTCAGGCAGGGACCTCCGCAAGATGAATTACCTGACTTCACCCTCGATGAAATGCATCGACAGATCGTCAAGTTTATCGTTGTTGATGACCAGGTGAGTTACTGGCTACTTTCTACAAGCTATTGGTACTAATATCTTCAGGCAATCAATCTAATCGAATGCCCTGAATTTCGTCGACTGATCCGTCTTCTGCGACCGGAGTTAAACGATGCTGACATATGTCACCGCACCAAATTGCGGGAATTGATCCTCAACGCTTTCGATGAGTACTTTGAGGTCTTAAAGAGCGACCTCTCGGTAAGCGTACTACTGTCGAGAGTCACACAAAGGGTCTTATTTTTTTTTACATAGAAGGCACAGGGAAAGGTCTCGTTTACCTCCGACCTCTGGTCAGACTCTAATCTCCGCCCGTTTATGGCAATTACAGCTCATTGGATCGCCAAAGAAGATTGGACTAATGTTCTCGTCTTAAAGACAGCATTGATAGCTTTCCAGCATACCCCAGGGACTCACTCGGGAGATAACCTAGGCGCATCCATAGTGGGCCTCCTTGATCGTGCCAATGTAACAAAAAAAGTCAGTATCTATTTGTTCAATGTGACATATGCTGACTTCATCTAGTCAGGTCATTTCACTCTCGATAACGCTGGAAACAATAACACCTCTATGCAAGAGTTATCACGCCTATTGGAGTTACGCGGTGTTCAATTTCATCCTGTCGAAAACAGGATCCCGTGCTTTCCTCACATCATCAATATTTGTGTGAGGCATATTCTCGACGAGTACTGGAAAGCCGACTTTTCAGATGTGGTCGGCAGATGGGTAATCGAAGGTAAGACCATCGAGAAAGACATGTATGTCCAGGCCATCCGACTTAAAGCTTTGGACCGCGCGAGGCTCCTCATACGCACTATCCGTGCATCGGACAAACGACGTAGTAGTTTTAGGGTAATCATTACCACAGGAAACGACGAGAAATGGTTCCAAGACGACTCAGGTGCAAACATCCAACTCCCTGTTGTGCAACTTCTGCATGACGAGCCCACACGTTGGGACTCAGCATATGTTATGCTGAACCGTTTACGAACACTTCGTCAGGTAAGCATCCACCCAGCCTAATTACATGGACTAACAGTGAACTAGGCTGTGGATTTATTCTGTGACTCCCCCCTTCAACGCCACATGATTGACAAGAAGTTGAGCCCGATGGAATGGCTCGTCTTACAGGACCTTGAAGTGATTTTGGAGGTCAGTACTCACATGTTTTGGGCTCGCAATCTGATTAATTATTATATATCAGGCACCGCATGCTGCTCAGCAAACGATGTCCAGCGAAAGCACTCCCGTACTGAGTGGTGCGGTTCCTGCTTTCGAGAGCATGGCTGAGCGGTGGAATGAGTTGGCTCTTATACCGCACCTTGCACCTATAGTCAACATAGGGTTGGATTGGGCGGACAAGTATGATGACCGCATGGGCGCCACAAAGACCTATGCTGTCGCAATGTGTAAGTCCTGCTTACTGTAATCAAGTTTGAATCTCATTGCTTCACTCGTAGTCATTGATCCTGCAATGCGCTTGTCATGGATAGAAAAACACTGGGCCCAGCAGCAAACCGAAGGTGCCAAGAAGCACATAATCAAACTGGTACGTCTGTTTCACTAGCAACTGTACAACTTTGAACTGATATCCTGCAGATGCATGCAAAGAGAGGGGACATTTCTGGCTCTGCGCCATGTCCAACTGCCGAAGTGCCACGACAATCAGGCACGCTAGGGGCACGTATCTACGGACTTCCCGATGTACAAACACGGCCAGAACGCCATGATGGTGTCCAAACGGTTGAGCAGGAGCTCGAGGCTTACAGTACGGCTACCCACAGCCCCAAGGGAACAGATATACTGTCATTTTGGAGGGTAATGTTGTGTCGTTCTCGCACATTTTCATTGACCATAAAGTGTCAACCAGGTATCTCAGGGCATGTTCCCGACTATTTACGCTATCGCTATGGACTACCTCCCAATACAGGCATCCGCTGTTCCATGCGAGCGGGTGTTCTCATCGAGTAGCGAGACATACACGAAGAAAAGAAATCGCCTCAGCCCAGTTCTAATGGAAGCGCTGCAGATTGTTAAGTTTATCCTGAGAAAGGAGAGGCTTAACTTTACCAGAGGATGGGCAGCGTCACAGCAAGATATGGAATATGCGCTGCTTCGTGAGACAGCATCTGACGGGTCCTTCGCACTTGACACCAGTGGAACTTCAGGTGACAATTTCACACATGATGCTTTGCTCAATGCTATTGCCGTCCAGGAGTGCGATGACATTGACGACGCTGCTACCATCTATGGTATATTGCAATGATCGTTCTCATTTTCGTCAATTCTTGTCTCTTGCTTCTTGTTTACCTTGTTCTGGCGCTTGTCCTTGTACTATCTTCCCGCTATTAGGTTGATATTTGGACTGATTTCAAAATTTTAAATCATTTCTTCTCTTGAACACATCTTTCACATTCTCCCGCACAGCGCAAAGGGTGATGAGGATGCATGATGGACTAAGTATCAGCTACTTTGTGCCTAGATCAACTGACAAATGCGCTAATGTCCTGTCCTGCAGATTGACAGCCAATGCGCCTGCTGCCACTAATGGCAACAAGGAGCTTGACTCAAGCAAGCCTCTCTCCTTCGTCCCCATGTCACATCCCACAACCCGAATATGGGCACCTCGACCCTTCGAAATCGCAATCGAGTTACCAACAAGACACACCTACCGCATACATTCCCATACAAGACTCCACTGGTATCATCAACAACTATGACGAATAAACCCTCCATAGCACTAGGAAGACACAGGTATGTACATCAGATCCTCACTAATAATTGATTCGTGTCACTCACCCACTTATTGCAGCTTAAACCTTAACATTATGGCTAGCACATGTCACAGCCTCAAGTCTCAAGAACCTACATGAAAGTAAGTCACCACCTGCTCAAGCAGATCGCGAGCCTAATTCCTGAAACATAGCAACACTACCTCACCCAGATTGCGCCGTCCCTACCAAGAAGTCCAGGACATTCTCGACATTCTCAGGCAACCAGCCTGGTGTCTTGATTCAGGTGTACAAGGGTAAATGTGCATGCACGAAGGACAACAACTTGCCGGGCAAGTTGTTGCTGTCTGGCATTCCTCCCCCACCTCATAGTGTTCCTCAGATCGAGGTCACCTTCAACATCGACGCTAACAGTATCCTGAACGTCTCCGCATCTGACAAAACTACCGGCAAGTCAAATCGTATCATTATTCCTCTTCTTAACATCGTCTTGTCCAACTGTGGCTACCCCTTCTACCCTCCACTGTCTATCCCTTTCGTCTTCTTGACATTGTCTCGTCCAACTGTGGCTACCCCTTCTACCCTCCATTGTCTATCCCTTTCGTCTTCTTAACATCGTCTCGTCTAACTGTGGCTACCCCTTCTACCCTCCGCTGCCTAGCTCAGGTTGCCCCTTTCGTCTTCTTAACACTGTCTCGTCCAACTGTGGCTACCCCTTCTACTCTCCCTTTCGTCTTCTTAACATTGTCTCGTCTAACTGTGGCTACCCCTTCTACCCTCC
>KN835225.1:0-77758 GCA_000827255.1 Suillus luteus UH-Slu-Lm8-n1
GACAGAGAATGCAACTCACCCCTACGTAGGGGTGCAATTAGTAGTTGAATATGCACGACAGCCTAAGGTTTCGGCAAAGAGTACGTACTACATCTGTGATCGAGGCTGGGAGACTCCCTGGATGTCGTTGTTCAGACGAGATATACCATGGATTTGAGAATACATACACAGTATGGTTATGCTGAATGTGAAAGGATGCTCATTAGAACAATGCGGCGTCATCCAGTCAACCTTGCGAACATACACAGCATATAGTATCCCAACGTAGCGCACCTAGCATGCGTCAAAATCAGCACGGTTTTGTTTATAACATAATGTGCGTACACCAATATAAAGAGCAGTCATGTGGGACCAGCGCTGCATCTTCCCCGAATAAGCTGTATATCCTTTTTCAGTCTGATACATGGCTTTACTCACCCAGATCAATTCGAACTTTTGAAGCATTCAAGTTTAGCGAGATGGCCAAGCCGGTGATTGCCACATCAACTTACCTCTTGCCCACATGTCAGTGCTCGAATGTCATATCAATATCAACCATCCCCTTGAAATGTATTATCTTGCTCACCCCAATCATATATGACCACAACAGAGGATAAAACTGTGAGACCAGTCAACGATAGTGAGATGTGACCAGCATCATTGGACTTGTTCTCTACAAACCTGCAAAATAGCTGAAAATGATCATCCAATGAAGGAACGGCCACCACGAGGGATCGTTTGAGACTGAGGTCATACTGGGGATTAGCGAGCTTCGCAGATTTACAACAAGGGTAGAGATATACATCCGGCGCTATCCGTTACCTTCATTGTTCGCGGCGACTTCTAGTAGCACCTAGATGCAGAAACGTCTCTGGCTGCGTGACCATCACTCCAGATCTGCCACAGGGGTTCTTACTTCTAGCTCTTGATGACCCGTCTTGATCGCTCTCATTTTACGGACCTTCAATACACAACCACACTGGCAGATGACAGGTGACCTGCGATATCAGTCCTTTCTTACTTTCTTAGCGAGAAGACCGTCCTCGCCTGAAAATGAACTTAAAGTTCAAACCCAAGCCTAGGCATGCGAAATGATGTTTCAAGTCCATCTCAAGCAGAGATCGGTGTTAGTATCACCGCCGACAACCAGCGCCGCCTGTCGTGGCTCTTGTGAATTTTTGATGGCACAACCATATCAAGAAACAGGCTAACGCAGTATCACTGGTGATACGACATCGACGACGGAAATGATCATGACATCGAGGAAACATTACTCAGATTCTGATTCCTTTTGTTGGCAGGAGAGATCGGAATGGATGGCGAGTGCACACGCAATGAGTCTCGTTGTATCGGGAAAACCTGAGGAGGTTGGCAGCGTCAATAGTTCCAAGCTGGGAGAGCACGGCCCGGCAGTAAATGAGTAAACATTGTACATAGCTCGTGAAGAAAATAACTTCATCAAACGCAGCATGGATGCTCCTTCCCAGTGATAGAGGCCATATGCACAGAATTATTCGCGCGAGGTTCTGTATGAAGCAGGGATCAAAACACAAGTATTGATCTTGTTCTACTCCGCAATGTTCGTCGCACTTGGGCTAAGCAGTTGAGAGACCACACTGACAACAACTGGCGGGAATTGTAGGATCGTTCCTGAAAAAAGAAGCCTTCTGTCAGACTCTGAGACATGAAATGGATGGAGCACTTGCCTGTACCGAAGCGGCCTGGAATGTGTGAACAGGCTACTATGATCCTAGTGCTTCATTGTTGGGATCTACAAGGGAATCGGGCAGGCGTAACTCCAAGGGCCAGTACATAAGAATGAGGTTACAAATAGCATCAGTACATGAATAAGAAAATGCTCAACTAATCATATACCGTGATATCGCACGGTTGAATCTCCCCCCGTCTGTTGGAATTTGAGTACCAAGTATTCGGAGCAGTAGGTATATACCCTGCATGACCTTTGCCGTGAACTGAGCATCGTCAATTTGTGCCTCTAGCAAGGAGTGTGTGTAAGTAAAATATCAAGGTGCACGGTTACGGTTCACAAATACATGGAAGTCGTTTGAGTGAAGCGGGTTCGGGGTTTCCCGTACTATGATTCGTTTTGCATGCAAATGACATACAAATGGCCCTACGGGCATAACCTGTGCCCTGCTCTCTGAGTTGTTTGCCATCATGCAAAAATTGCCTGACCATATAATTCAAAATATTAACTACGGGGAATTGTATGTTCAGGAGAACAATCATTGCGCAACATAAGAAAAGCATGAGCGAGGAGAACGAACCAAACGATGTCAACGAGCGCTAGCCCCCTCTGATGCTGACCAATTTTCATAGTCCAAATTAGGTCGTCGGACTGGCTACAAAGTGGAGTCTGCATGATCGTGCGGACGGAGAAATTTTAGTCCAGACCTGTACCCTTTTCTAGGGTACAGGTATGATTCGTTTTGCATGCAAGTGACATAGTTGGCTTCATCATGAGTCTCTCAAGAGTCAAGATCTCGTCGAGCTTCAAGTTGCGCACGTCCGAAGAAGTTTAATCACAAGCATCGACTTGTTTGGTAGCTTCTCCGAGTCACGTCCCCGAAGACGAATCCGTATCCTCGCAACATTTGTGAGATGGACTATGACATATACCGTCTCAGTCAGCTCATGTAGTTCCTTGTTACTAGTGTCTCCACTTCACTCAAAGTCGCCATTAACCAACATTACCCTCAGCCATGTACTCGAATCCCAGTGTCCCCCTTTTCCTCGCGTACTTCCCTTCTTCTGTCCCAGGATCCAGCGTTGCAAGCACCAGCGGAGTCGGTTCCGCTGTTTCCGAGTCAGATTCAGCTCTCACTGATACACATGGACTTCTGCGCAGAGAGCTCAGTATTTCAAGTGAACGATACCCTGCGCGGCTTGGTTTGTCGTGTCGTACCATGGAGTAGGAGGGTTCAGAACTGGCCGTCGGATTATGGATACAAGGAGTATGTCAATAATATGGATGGTCGGAATGTACTTGCGTGCCATGCACAGTGCATGAGGACGAGACGGGACGATTCGGAACCGAGCCCACTTGCCAGCATATGGCAGTGCAAGACAAGCGCTCAGGAATACAGCAGGCAAATTTCAAAATTGCCCCCATCATCCTTGACCATTGATTTTCCTCATTATTGAGCTCAGCCTCTATCTTACTGTTCAACCATCCGCAAGCATTGCGTCCTTTTTCGATCAGTCATGCTAGACGAAGAGGCAGAGTCAAGCACATTGACGAGCGAGAAGGACCCGCCACCATATGGTGCACAACACCGTCAGGATGCACTTTGGGAAGGTAAGGAGCCACCTTGTGGTACCCACCAGCTTACTCAATTAGAAGCAGGTGGGAATGACGCCCTTCCTCCTCTGTGGTATCAGTTTGAGATGTCAGATTTAATTCACTATCAAGACAGCACGCTCACCATGACTTCATGGAACCGACCTTTACCAGGAGTGCGCCTAGGTGAGCAAAGACGTGCTACTGGGAACAACAAGTTTATGGTATAACACAGATGATCCTGGACAACTCGTTATTCCCGAATGCGAATGGCACATCTCACCGCTCGGGCGTTCCTACTTCGTCAACCACAGTACTCGGACCACATCGTGGAAAAACCAAAGCCAAAACGTCCAGCAGGGAGCTTGACACCTGAGCGCATCATTGAGGGTCACTCCCGATGCATATGGAGTCTTGCGTGCTTGAAAGCTAGTTGCAATCTAATGAGTGCGTCAGATGATGATTCGATTCGTCAGTGGAAACGAGACGGAGAGCCGGTAGGAAAGCCATTGGATAACGACGGGGAAGGGATAGGCACAATAGCAGTATCCCCGGATGAAACAATGGTCGTTTGTGGGAATGTAGATGGCAGACTGCGGCTGTGGAATATAAAGGAGGGCAGCATGATCGGCGAGCCTTGGGTGGGGCACGATGTTGCAGTGAGGTGCCTCGATTGGTCTCCCAATGTCCTGGAGATAGCGAGTGGATCTGAAGACGGCACCATACGACGTTGGAACCCAGATACCGGTCGACAAATAGCACCACCGATAAAGACAAGTCCCGGTTGGGTTTATGCCGTCAAATACTCTCCACAAGGCGACAAATTCATCAGCAGCGGGGATCTCGATGGTGCGATTTGCGTATGGTCAAGGGACGGCAAGCTGCTCATCAAGATCAAGGGACATGACAGTGCAGTAGTGTCATTGTGTTGGTCCAAGGATGGCGCACACATTTTCTCCGGGTCATTCGATAGGACCATCAGAAAATGGCGGGCAATTGATGGGAAGGAGCTCGTAGTTCTTCGGGGTCATACCAACGCTGTCAGATCTCTCTGTCTTACTCCCAATGAACGCTATATTGTCAGCGCATCAAATGACTACTCCATTCGCATCTGGGACCTCACAACCAATCAGGCAGTCGGAGATGTACTCTGGCATGATGAGCAAGTCCTCGCTGTTGCCATGTCCCCCGATGGGAAATACATTGTCAGTGGTGGATTAGACAAAAAAATCTATGTATGGAACCTGGAGGTGGTGCTTGACCGACATCAAGTTGGTGTACCATGTACCTCGGTGTTTTCATATCCTTTTCTAATGGTTTTGGTTGTTTAGGGTGCGGATGATGGCAACGCAAAACTCAAGGCAAGTCATCTTAACTTCACTTTCAAGTTCACACTACATTTCACCTTTTATTAGGGACGTCCAGCCCAACCTAGAATTGTGCGTCAACTAATCGTAAGCAACCTCATTTTTGCTCGTATGTCTCGCTATATTCTCAATGTTCAAACAGCCCAATACTGGAGGCTCGGCAAAATATGTCAGTAAATTTGTTCTTCAGCTCCTGCTAATCTGATCTTTGAGACAGGGCAAAGATTTCTTTGCTGATCATTCAAATCGTCCCCCAGCTCCGCCTGCAAATCCATCCCTTCTAAATTGGCGCAGTTTGTTTAGCTCTATGGGTGCGCCTCGACCATCGCCTCGCCAATCCCGACGCTGGCATTTCAGCTTACTTCCTGTAGGAAATTCTAGGCGCAACGTCGAAGTAGCTCCTGCTCGCGATGAAGATGTGAGTGACTCATCACCGTTCCAATTTCATTCCATTAAATTACATTGCAGAGATATGGTATAACTCCTGAAACTGATGCGGAAGCGGCTGCAGCCATGCAACGTACAGATGGCAATGAGGCCGACAATTCAACGCAACCAGGCCAGCCCGCAACAGGGGCACAAGCATCCCAAGTACAACCAACCCAAGCACAAGCACAAGTCTCAACAGGCGGAGCGGAAGGTGTTACGTACGAAGGAGTGAGCTGCTGTGGGTTTTTCTTTGGTCGTCGTCGCCCTGCTTCGCATCAGTCATGAAGGTTGGAAGACATGCGGTATGTGCACGCTCTCTTTCCTCATCACCCGTGTTGACTCACTCAGTTCAGCTCTTTTTTTTCCTCACTTGTGTCTGACTCCTCATAATCAATATTTACCACAATGACTGTTTCCCGCGTACTTGGATCCATTTCCCTTCATGCACCTTCCCTTGCGCTACTTTCCCAGATCCACGTCACGACCTGACAACACCACCAGGGAAGTTGGCTTCGCTTTCTGGAATTGGTGGTGCAATGATCTTCCGCGCGGCGACCTTGATGTTCGCTTGGGATGTGACTCTTGTAGCAGCCTCACTTATGTTGCCGTAAGCAAGGTGCACCCAGCTCGGGGATATTGGCATGTAACAGGGAGTGTCGCTACGTATCGTGTACAGTGTACGGGTGATATATGCACAGTTGCTTTATCAGTATAACAAATCTATGTGCTACAACAATTCGACAGGTGATCTGTTTCTTTCGTCAACACTTGTAAGCACGCTGGCTTACTTGGTTTCCCATATATACTGTCGCTGGTACTGAAAGCTATATAAGCTTTCAGTATTTCTACCTTTTGGTGTAACGGTTATGAGGCGCGGCAGCTGACCACCTCACAACACTGCATTTAACGGCATGCGGTGCAAGGAAGGCGCTAAATACAGTGGCCTATGAACCCAAGCGCTCAGCAAGCCTCTCCAATCTCTTATCGCCCTTCACTACTGATTTTGTGCATCGTTCAGGATCTACCTCGTTGTCCAACCCTCTACAAGTGCAGCGTTATTTCTCGATCGGAGCCATGCTCAGCGAAGTGAGTGAGTCAAGCACATCAGCAGTCCGGAGAGACGCACAACGAGAAGCGCCGTCAAAATCATCAGCACCAGCTTTACTGCTCCGGACGAGCGAGAAGGAGCCACCACCATATGGTGCACAACACCGTCAGGATGCGCTTTGGGAAGGTAAGGAGCCACCTTGTGATACCCACCAGCTTACTCAATCAGAAGCAGGCGGGAATGACGCGCTCCCCCCTCTATGGTATCAGTATAAGGTGTCAGATGTGATTTATTATCAAGATGACACGTTCACCATGGCTTCACGGGGCCGACCTATACCAGGAGTGCGACTAGGTGAGCAAAGACAGTACTACTAGTAGGAGCGACAAATTTATGGTATAACATAGATGAACCTGGAGATCTCGTTGATCCCAAATGTGAATGGTACATCTCGCCACTTGGTCGGTCCTACTTCGTCAACCACAATACTCGGACCACCTCGTGGATGAAACCAAAGCCAGAACGACCAGCAGGGAGCTTGACACCTGAGCGCATCATCGAGGGTCACTCTCAATGCATATGGAGTCTTGCCTATTTAGGTACCAGTGGAAATATAATGAGTACGTCTGAGGATAGTTCGATTCGCCAATGGAAAAGAGACGGAGAACCAGTAGGAAAACCTTGGTATGGTGGCGGAGGAGGGATTGGCCCAATGGCAATATCCCCGGATGAAACAATGGTCGTCGGCGGAAGCGTAGACGGCAGACTGTGGCTGTGGAATATAAAGGAGGGTAGCATGATCGGTGACCCATGGGAGAGGCATGACGACATTGTGAGGTGCCTCGATTGGTCATCCAATGCCCTGGAGATAGCGAGTGGATCTGAAGACGGTACCATACGACGCTGGAACCCAGATACTGGTCGACAAATAGCACCACCGATAGAAACAGGTCACGGATGGGTTGTCGCCTTAAAATACTCCCCACAAGGCGACAAATTCATCAGCGGCGGCCAAGGCGGTGTGGTTTGCGTATGGTCAATGGACGGCAGGCTGCTTATAGAGATCAAGGGACATGAGAAAGGGTTGTCATCATTGCGTTGGTCCAAGGACGGTGCACACATCTTCTCCGGGTCATTCGATCACACCATCAGAAAATGGCGGGCGATTGATGGGAAGGAGCTTGTTGTTCTTCGAGGTCATACCAACAGTGTCAGATCCCTCTGTCTTACTCCCAATGAACATTATATTGTCAGTGCATCAAATGACTTTTCAGTTCGTATATGGGACCTCAAAACCAATCGACAAGTCGGAGACCCGCTCTTGCATGACGACCACGTCTTCGCTGTTGCCATGTCCCCCGATGGAAAATACATCGCCAGTGCTGGACCAGACAAAAAAATCTATGTATGGAGCCTGGAGGCGGCGCTCGAGCGACATCAAGTTGGTGTACTATACACTTCAGTCTTTCCATATCCTTTTCTAATAGTTTTCGTCGTTTAGGGTGCGGATGATAACAATGCAAAACTCAAGGCAAGTCATCTCAGCTTCCTTTCGAGTTCACACTATATCTTACTTTTTATTAGGGACGTCCAGCCCAACCCAGAATTGTACGGCAACCAATCGTGAGCGACTTCATTCTTGATCATATGTCTCGCTAGATTCTCGATGTTCAAACAGCCCAATACCGGAGGCTCATCAAAATATGTCAGTAAATTTGTTCTTCAACGCCTGCTAATCTGACTTTTGAGACAGGGCAAAGATTTCTTCAGTAATCATTCAAATCGTCCCACAGCTCCTCCTGCGAATCCCTCCCTTCTACATTGGCGCAGTTTGTTTCGCTCTGCAGATGCGCCTCGACCATCGCCTCGCCAATCCCGACGCTGGAATTTCAGCTCACTTCCTGTAGGAAATTCCAGGCGCACCGTCGAAGTAGCTCCTGCTCGCGATGAAGATGTGAGCGACTCGTCGTCATTCCAATTTTATTCCATTAAATTACATTGCAGAGATATGGCATTACCCCTGAAACTGATGCAGAAGCGGCTGCAGCCATGCAACGCACAGATGGCAATGAGACTTACAATTCAACGCAACCAGACCAGCCCGCAGCGGGGTCACAAGCATCCCAAGTACAACCAATCCAAACACAAGCACAAGTCTCAACAGACGGACTGGAGGATATTGTGTGCGGAGTGAGCTGCTGTGGAACTTTCTTTGGTTGTCGTCGTCACGCTTTGCATTAGTCATGAAAGTTGGAGGTCATGCAGCACTCGCGCACCCAGTTCAGCTTTCTTTCCTGCTCACTTGTGTCTGACTCCTGTCATAATCAACATTCGCCACCGTGACTGTCTCACGTGCACTCAAATCCATCTCTCTTCATACACCTCCTGTCCCTGGTGCTGCTTTCCCCAGATCCACACCAGGGAAGTTGGCTCCGCTTTCTGGAATGCAGCTCTTGGTGGTGCAATTGTCTTCTGTGCGGGGAGCATCATGATGATGTTGGCTACTAGGAAGGTCACCCTGGTGGGAGTTGGCGACCACATTTAGTATGTTATTGTAAGGATGGTGCACTCAGTTTGGGGATATTGATATGGAGGAAGTTGCGGCTGCGTGCTGTGTACAGTACACGGAGCCGAATGTAATATATTCACAGTCGCTCCATTCAAATTGGTAACACATCATAAACATATGTGCTACAAAAACTCGACGGGCCAAACTCTTTCAAAAACACTGCCTCTACTAGTGACTAATGACAGGCAGTGCAAGGAAGGCGCTAAATACCGCATGTGAACCCGAGCGCTCAGCAGGTCTTGCTGACCCTTCACTACTGATTTGGCGAATTATCGTTCACACTCTATCGCACTGTCCAACCATCTACAGGTATGTACAGCGGTCCTTCTTGATCCGGGCCATGCTCAGTATAGTGAGTCAGTTAAGCACATCAGGCCGGAGAGAAGCACAACGAGAAGCGCCATCGAAATCGCCAGCACTGCTCCGGACGAGCAAGATGGAGCCACCACCATATGGTGCACAACACCGTCAGGATGCGCTTTGGGAAGGTGAGGAGACGTCTCGTGATACCCCACCAGCTTGCTCAATTAATAGCAGGCGGGAATGGAGCGCTCCCTCCTCTATGGTATCAGTATAAGGTGTCTGATCGAACTGAGTACCAAGACGAAGAGCTCACCATGGTTTCATTTAACCGACCTTTACCAGGAGTGCGCCTAGGTGAGCAAAGACAGTGTTACTACTAGGAGCAACAAACTTATGGTATAACATAGATTACCCTGGACAACTCGTTGATCCTGAATGCGAATGGCACATCTCACCACTCGGTCAGTCTTACTTCGTCAATCACAACACCCGGACCACATCGTGGAAAAAACCAAAGCCAGAACGACCAGCAGGGAGCTTGACACCAGAGTGCATCATCGAGGGTCACTCTGGATGCATATGGAGCCTTGCGTACTTGAAAGCCAGTTGCAATGTGATGAGCGCGTCGGATGATGGTTCGATTTGCCAGTGGAAAAGAGACGGAGAGCCAGTAGGAAAGCCTTTGGATAACGACGGGGAAGGGATAGCCTCAATGGAAGTATCCCCGGATGAATCAATGGTCGTTTGTGGAAGTGCAGATGGCAGACTGCGGCTGTGGAATATAAAGGAGGGCAGCATGATCGGCGACCCATGGGAGGGGCATGATGGTACAGTCAGGTCCCTCGATTGGTCTCCAAAAGCACTGGAGATAGCAAGTGGATCGGAGGATGGCACCATACGACGCTGGAACCCGGATACTGGTCGACAAATAGCACCACCGATAAAGATCAGTCATGGATGGGTGTTTACTGTGAAATACTCTCCACAAGGCGACAAATTCATCAGTGGCGGCGGGGATGGAGCAATTTGCGTATGGTCAAGGGATGGCAAGTTGCTCATCGAGATCAAGGAACATGACTTTGGGGTGACGTCGTTGTGTTGGTCCAAGGATGGCGCACACATCTTCTCCGGGTCATTCGATGACACCATCAGAAAATGGCGGGCGATTGATGGCAAGGAACTCGTTGTCCTTCGTGGTCATGCCACCTCTGTCAGATCCCTCTGTCTTACTCCTAATGAACGCCATATTGTCAGCGCATCAGATGACTTCTCAGTTCGCATTTGGGACCTCAAAATTAATCAGGCAGTCGGAGACCCACTCTTGCACGACGACCAAATTTTTGCTGTTGCCATGTCCCCCGATGGAAAATACATTATCAGTGCTGGATTAGACAACAAAATCTATGTATGGAGCCTGGAGGCGGCACTCGAGCGACATCAAGTTGGTGTACAATGCACATTGCTGTTTTCATATCCTTTCCTAATAGTTTTGTTCGTTTAGAATGCGGATGATGACAATGCCAAACTCAAGGCAAGTCATCTCAGCTTCCTTTCGAGTTCACGCTATATCTCACTTTTTATTAGGGACGTCCAGCCCAACCCAGAATTGTACGGCAACCAATCGTGAGCGACTTCATTCTTGTTCATATATCTCGCTAGATCCTCAATGTTCAAACAGCCCAATACTGGAGGCTCAGCAAGATATGTCAGTAAATTTTTTCATCAGCTCCTGCTAATCTAACCTTTGAGACAGGGCAAAGATTTCTTCGCTGATTATTCAAATCGTCCCACAGCTCCGCCTGCGAATACATCCTTTCTAAATTGGCGCAGTTTGTTTAGCTCTACAAGCGCGCCTCGACCATCGCCTCGCGAATCCCGACACCGTAACTTGCTCAATCCGCTGCATTTCACCACTCGACCTAACGCGCCACAATCGATATCGCTCCAGCCCCGACGTTGGAATTTTGACTTATTTCGAGGAGGAAGCTCTATACCCACAGTTATGGTAGCTGCTGGTCGCAAGAAAAATGTTAGTGGCTTCCATCGTTCCTGTTTGATGTCCTTGAATTGAATATATTTGCAGAGAATTTACGTCTCCCCTCCTTCCGCAGCAGAAGTGGCCCGTGCGGAAGCGGCTGCGGCTGCACAACATGTGAATGGCAACCAGGTCAGCAGTTCAACGCAAGTAGGCCATCTTCAGGTTGTGCCGGAGGCACAGGTATCTCGAGGACCAACGGAAATGCAAGGTGCAGGTGGTGGGACGGGAGATGTCTCTTATGAAGGAGTGAACTGCTGCGGATTTTTCTTTGGTCGTCGTCGTCCCACCTCGCATCAGTCATGAGATCACTTAGAACCTGTATCGCTTGATATTTTCTCTTTCCTCGCTGGTGCGATTACGATGCCCAACTCGTGCCATCCTGTGAGCATGGATATTATATTTGACCCACACCATCGTATCAGAGTATAACTCCTTTTCTCTTGTTGTCGTACTAGGTCACGGTGAGCACATCACCACTCAGACCACACAAATCTTGGGGAGCGGGGCACAGCAGCAGCAGCACCAGCAGTGACAATCGCTTCCGCATCATCGTCAACTGCGACAAGCTTACCTTCTTCAGAACCACTCTCATAGCCTGCGCAATCCCCAGCTCTCTCTAACCCATCCGCACTGTTGACCCTTGCACCCTACAACTATTTACAGCCATCCTATAACACCCCCATGCTGTACTCTCACCTTAGGTCTACGTACTCCTCATAAGTTGTCGCGCTTCCGCACATCATGACTGGAGGGATTCTCTGTATCGATGGCAGGTGGCACGGCGAGGCGCCTTCAACCTTCAAGTTGACAACAGAACTCAAACCAACCCAGGCCCCGTCCACGTTCTTCTCCTTCAGAAGGTGGTACGAGGTAGCACACTGTCAATACAAGCCAGCATGGCTGTAAGTGTCTTGATTATCCTGAGCGCCCATGATCCGATCCTTGTTCATAAGGGGTTCAATCCACTCATAACTCTTTACCTTTGCTACAAGTAGGTCCTCTATCTTGCGAATTTATTCAATTGCTGAGCAGCCAGCCCCAACGAACTCTGGCAAGAATTAAAGTGGCAGATTTGCAATGAAAAGAGTGGTGAGCTACGCTGACGACCTCGCCCATACTTCTCGTTGCAGGTACTAGTTGCAGATACTAAATCTTCAACCTGACCACATGTGCTGATTGTATATGTTCGGTCGACTTCGTTCAGGTGCGGGTGATAATCAATAAGCGAGTATAGCAATGATACAACAGAATACTCATATTGATCTCAGACCTAATTCTGTCCACCAAATCTCTCAGAATAAATACCACAGCAAAGCTCTAATATGAGACTGTGCGCTAGAACTGCCAACAAAATCTACACATGCTCAAAATCACTTCGAAACACCACATAAATATCATACTGAAACGCTACACCAAACTATGCTCCCTGCATAGTACCCATGGTTGGTTGATTACTGAACTTGTTTCTTGCGCTACACATCACCTCCGGCTGACAAATCCCCACCAGCCTCGAAGGCGATCGAGGTCATACCAGTTCCTTCGTCAGAGCGAGTCACGAGCTTAGTGTGATAGTTTCGAACGCTAAGGATGAGACGTGGTCCCAGCACAAACATCTGCAACACCTGGGCAATTTGGAGTACTCCTTCATAAACACCAACTCCCGCAGAAACTGAGAACTGGGGAAATGACTGGTGGTCAAATACAGATATCGGTCACAGATACGAATCAGCGCACCTCGATCGTCGGAGACAGTGAGCCGAGGCTTAAGGAAGCAACAGCAGCAAAGCTAGAGATGCAGAACTTCAGTGAGATATTAATGTCCGGGTCACTGGGCTTACGCTACAAAGTACAATGCGTGGCTTTCTGCTAACACCGTGAAAGAGTCCCCAATTGTCGGTCCTGTCGGTAATTGGCGCAGTTCATAGAAATGTTTTATAACAATCCAGACAGCAAGAAAGAAGACGAGGATCTCCCATGCAGCGGTGGATGTCAGATTCTTGTTATTCAGCTCTATTCTGTCTGGGCTAATATTGATAAAACAAGAACGGTTACCAGAAAGGACGGCCTCCACTGGTGTTCGTGCATGAGTTTCATGGGGTCGAGGATTTCATCCACGATTGAAGCTTACCTCCTGAAACACCGATATTACCCATCGCCGTTATAACTGTGGAAGCAATTGTGGAAGCCAGCAAGAGTGCAACGAGAAAGATGAGCATCTTTTTAGATCTCTGATACATGGCGTGTATCCGAACGAGCATGATAACTCGATGATATTTTAGTCAAGTCAATGTCAGCAAGGTACCGGATATGAGCTCACCGGCCAGCATGCAATTGACCACAACAGGCGTCCATACGTACATAAACCAAAGGATAGTGCCTTTAAAAACAGTGCGTCTCGTGCGAATTAAGGACTTCAGGGCTCAAAGGAACTTACAGCTGTTGCAGTCATTAAGTTGAGAAACATTGCAACCCAACCGAGAATATCACTCACCCCTAAGTAGGAGTGCAATTAGTAAATGAATGAGAATGAAATCGGTGCAAAATACACACTAGATCTGTATTCGAGATAGGGATATTCGCTGCATGCTGCCAGTCAGACAAAATTTGTACGTAATACTTGTAGACACATACGCAGAATGCTAAAGCTGGTCATGAGAGCGTATTAGTATAATGCAGCGTGTCATTTTAGCATTGCAAACATACACAGAATATAGTATCCCGATGTAGCGCACCTAGCATATTGTGAAGTGAGCAAAACCCGTGAAATGCGCCCATGACACACCAAGCCAGTACGTACACAGACATAAAGAACAGTCATAAGGGACCATCGTCGCTTCTGTTCCCAATCAACTGCATCATACTCTTACACTTCAAATATTGGACTTTGCTCACCCAGACCAAATCGAACTATCAAAGATTCTTAGTGAGGTGGATGCTCCAGTCATGGCATCAACTTACCTCTTGTCCAAATGTTAATGCTTGAATACTGTGTAGATATCAATGATCCCTCTGAACATATTTTCTTGCTCACTACAATCGTATACCACCGCGGCAGAGGATGCAACTATGAAACCACAACCAACAATGGTGAGACTTCGCCAACGTTATCCGACTTGTTCTCCACGAACCTGCTACATAGCTCAAAGTACGAGTCTCATTGATAAACGGCCACAAAGCAGGATCATTTGAGATGTAGGGCATATTGGGATTGTCGAAGTTGATGGGGTTCGTGCAGATAATAGCACCATCCAACGTTTTTTATAGTGATTCGATGTCTGTTCTTTATGTAAATCAGTATGAGCTTCTTTGGAATTTTTGGGGGGCAGTGTTGGATTTTAAAGGAGTGAGGACATTTATTCGTGGAATCGTGATTCCAATGCTGTTCCTGTCTGACGATGTGATCATCAATCAAAGGCAGATCAATTGCAGAATTCCATATTTAGCTGTACTGCATGGCAGAGAATGATGGATCCCTCATGTTGTAGATATACAGGATTAGCTCGAGTGGCATTTGAACGTTGAACAGAGTCAGACGATCATGAAGGTGACACCGTTAAGAGTAGCCGAGACTTAGCCGAGTCACCAACTTTGAACATAACGTAACGAGGCGATCGGGTGGGCACAGTTTGATTCTCGTAAGACTGGAAAGACACTGCTTGTGAGAGTAATACTCCAAGATGGCGTGAAAAAAGCACCTTCAGAAGTAAATTATGCGGAGTAGATGTGCACATAGATGTCCGATTTTGCCTGTGTGTCAGCACTAAGAATTCATGTGCATGGTTCACATGCATTGACGGCGATAGTACATGGAAGACGTTCGAGTGAAGCGGGTCCGGGGTTTTCCGTACAATGATCAATTTTGCACGCTAGTTGGTTTCATTGCTTCATTGAGGCTCTCAAGAGTTAAGATCTCAAGCTAAGCTTTAAGCTTCAAGTTGCGCACTAGGATAGTCACGTCCGAAGAAGTTTAATCACAGCCGCATCGACCTGCTTGGTAGCTTCTCCCCATTTACACTTCCCCCCAGACCAATCCGCATCCTCGCAACATCTGTTAGACGAAAGGCTTATCTCAGTCAACTCATGTAATCCCCTTGTTAGCGGTGAAACCGCTTCTCTCAAACTCGCCATTAACCACCGTGACCCTCACCCACGCACTCGAATCCAGTGTCCCCTTCTCCTCGCGCACCTTGCCTATCCTGTTCCACTGTCCCAGGATCCAGACGTTGCAAGCACCAGCGGAGTCGGTTTCGCTGTCTCGGGCTCAGCTCTCGTTGATACACGTGGACTTTTGCGCACAGAACTCAGTGTCGGATGTGAACGGTACCCAGCGCGGCTTGGTTTGTCGTGTCATATCAGGAGAGTACAGAACTGGCCATCGGATGCTCACAAGGAGTATATCAATAATCTGGATGGTCGGGAGTGTAGTTGCGTGCCATGTACAGTGTATAAGGACGAGACGGAATGAACCGAACCCAGTGCCCACAGCAATGCATGCAGTGCAAGACAAGCGCTCACGAATACAGCATGCAAAATCACCCCCATCATCTCTTCTCATC
Source organism: Suillus luteus UH-Slu-Lm8-n1 (assembly GCA_000827255.1). Classification (NCBI taxonomy): domain Eukaryota; kingdom Fungi; phylum Basidiomycota; class Agaricomycetes; order Boletales; family Suillaceae; genus Suillus; species Suillus luteus. Next base: position 15,591 of record KN835225.1, read on the forward strand.
CTTGACTATTGATTTTGCTCATTCTTGAGTTTAGTCTCTATCTCACTGTTCAACCATCTGCAAGCAGTGGCCTTTCTCGATTACGGTCATGCTATACGAAGAGGCTGAGGCAAACAAATCAACGAAACGGGGTGAAGCGCTACTGCACTCACCGACAAATATCGCACATCGGATGAGCGAGAAGGAGCCGCCACCATATGGTGCACAACACCGTCAGGATGCACTTTGGGAAGGTAAGGAGCCACCTTGTGGTACCCACCAGCTTACTCAATTAGAAGCAGGTGGAAATGGCGAGCTCCCTCCTCTATGGCATCAGTTTGAGACGTCGGATGTAATTTATTATCAAGACGACACGTTCACCATGGCTTCATCAAAACGACCTTTACCAGGAGTGCGCCTAGGTGAGCAAAGACAGTGCTACTAGGAGCGACAATTTTATGGTATAACATAGATTATCGTGGACAACTCGTTGATCCCGAGTGCGAATGGCACATCTCACCACTCGGTCGGTCCTACTTCGTCAACCACAATACTCAGACGACGTCGTGGAGGAAGCCAAAGCCAGGACGTCCTGCAGGAAGCTTGACACCGGAACACATAATCGAGGGTCACTCCCGATGCATATGGAGTCTTGCCTACTTGAAAGCCAGTTGCAATGTAATGAGTACTTCAGAAGACGGTTCAATTCGTCAGTGGAAAAGAGACGGAGAGCCAGTAGGAAAGTCATGGGATGGTGATGGAGGTGCGGTGCAGTCAATTGCAGTGCATCTCGATGATACTGTGGTTGTCAGCGGAAGTGTAGACGGCAGACTACGATTGTGGGATGTAAAGGAGGGCAGCATGGTTGGCAACCCGTGGGAGGGGCACGACGATGCAGTGGTATGCCTCGATTGGTCTCCTAATGCCATGGAGATAGCAAGTGGATCGCAAGACGGCACCATACGACGCTGGAACCCGGATACTGGTCGACAAATAGCACCACCGATCAAGACCAGTCACGGATGGGTCGAAGCCGTGAAATACTCTCCACAAGGCGACAAATTCATCAGCAGCGGGGATATCGATGGTGCGATTTGCGTATGGTCAAGGGACGGCAAGCTGCTCATCAAGATCAAGGGACATAACGACATAGTGTCATCATTGTATTGGTCCAAGGACGGCGCACACATTTTCTCCGGGTCATTTGATTACACCATCAGAAAATGGCGGGCAATTGATGGGAAGGAGCTCGTTGTTCTTCAGGGTCATACCAACGGTGTCACATCCCTCTGTCTTACTCCCAATGGAAGTCATATTGTCAGCGCATCAGATGACTACTCAGTTCGCATCTGGGACCTCAAAACCAATCAACAAGTCGGAGAGCCACTCTTGCATGACGACCAACCCTCGACTGTTGCCATATCCCCCGATGGAAAATCCATTGCCAGTGCTGGATTAGACAAAAAAATATATGTATGGAGCCTGGAGGCGGCGCTCGAGCGACATCAGGTTGGTGTACAATGCACTTTGCTGTTTTCGTATCCTTTTCTAATAGTTTTGTTCATTTAGAATGCGGATGATGACAACGCCAAACTCAAGGCAAGTCATCTCAGCTTCCTTTCGAGTTCATGCTATATCTCACTTTTTATTAGGGACGTCCAGCCCAACCCAGAATTGTACGGCAACCAATCGTGAGCGACTTCATTCTTGTTCATATATCTCGCTAGACTCTCAATGTTCAAACAGCCCAATACCGGAGGCTCGGCAAAATATGTCAGTAAAATTGTTCTTCAGCTCCTACTGATCTAACCTTTGAGACAGGGCAAAGATTTCTTCGCTGATCATTCAAGTCGTCGTGCAGCTTCGCCTGCAAATCCATCCCTTCTGAGTTGGCACAGTTTGTTTGGTTTCTTCCGGTTCAGTGGCCGGCCTACAGATGCGCCTCGATCACCGCCTCGCGTATCCCGACGCTGGAATTTCAGCTTACGTCCTGTAGGAAAATCAAGGCGCACTGTCGAAGTAGCTCCTGCTCGCGATGAAGACGTGAGTGACTCGTGGACGGTCCTATTTCATTCCCTTAAACATACATTCCAGAGATATGGCATCACCCCTGAAACTGATGCGGAAGCGGCTGCAGCCATGCAACGCACAGATGGCAATGAGGCTGACAATTCAATACAATCAGGTCAGCCTGGTGCAGGGGCACAAGCATCTCAAGTGCAATCAATCCAAACACAAGTACAAGCCTCGACTGGTGGAGCGGAAGATGTTGTATATGAAGGAGTGAGCTGCTGCGGTTTTTTCTTCGGTCGCCGTCGTCCCACTTCCCCTCGGTCATGAGGTCATTTAAAACCTGTGTCACTCGATGATTTTCTCTTTCTTCGGGGGTACGTTTGTGATGCCCAGCTCGTGCCATCCTATGTGCATGAACCTGCTATCATATTTGAGTATTACATAACATCGTATCAGTTTATAACTACTCGTTTTTTAAGACGTTTATAATCTGCATTCTAGAGCGTTTATTTCTTTAGCCAGGCTCCAATTTTCACAAACAATACAGTCAGTACTAATCACTACATACCGCGAGTATCTCTGGGAATCGAACCTGAAGGACCTATTATGGCTGAAAATTAGAGATCATATGATTGAAGCAGGCATAAAGCTACATATCGTGTGATGCTGAAGATGACGAGGAATTCGCAAGTGTACGAATCCTAAGTGTCGTGATGAGCAGATTGAGTCCCACACGTACAAAATTCAGGTATGTCACTGTCCCTGCACAGGCCTCGGACCCCACTGACCATCGAATCCCGTCGTGCTTAATTCCCCGACTGCTCCCCCACAGAATATCAGCAAACACGGGAAATGAGAAAATATCCCAACTTATACTTATCCACCACACCATACGCACCGTCCTCATTTATGCGATAGAAACCCTCAGAACAAGATCTCACAAGTGACACGTGCGCTTGCAAGGCCTGTAGACCATATTGACAAACTTGCATGGTTTAGCTCCTGAAATGACGAGTTCTGCAAGGCTGTAGTATGTGCTTACCCGTAACGCAAAAGACTGGACGCCCACTCAGAAGGCATTAACTAGCACAGCTACTAAGTTGCGAGTGTGATTGACCACAGGGAATAATTGGTTCTCTGCGAACCAATTCATGCGGACTTAATTCAGCATTATTATGGCTAGTCTCGAACAGGTCTCCAGTACATACTGAGATCCCAGACTTGTCCCAGACTGTGAAAATGTGCGGCGTAGAATGCCGGCGAGTCGAGACTGTGAATATTAATGTGATTTTGGGTAGAGCTGAAAGCCGGCGTTAGCCGGAGCCAAATTCACACGCATCCTTGTCTCTTGTCGTCGTCAACGGTAGGCACGGTTATGGCATCACCACCCAAACCTTGGGAGCGGGGCACGGCAGCAGCAGCCCCGGCAGCGACAATTGCTACTGCGTCATCGTCAACTATGACGAGCTCATCTTCTTCAGAACCACCATCAGTGCCTTCACGCCCCCCAGCTCTCTCCAACCCATCCGCACCTACCCTTGCACCATATAATTCTTTACAGCCATCCTATAACACCCCATATTCACCATACTCTCGCCTTGGATCTACGTACTCCTCACCATATGGATCAAGTATGTACGGTGGTTATGGCGGAATGGGCGGCGGATATGGTACTGGGTACGGTGGGTACGGCGGATATGGCATGAATAGCATGAATAGCATGTACGGCGGCATGCCAGGAATGGGCGGCATGGGCATGTACCCTGGTATGGATCCCAACAACCCTTCCCTTTCGCAGACCCTTGAGACCACAACCCAACACACCTTCACTCTCCTCCATTCCATTGTCCAGACCTTCTCGGGTGTGGCACAAATGCTCGAATCCACATTCATGGCGACGCATAGCTCATTTTTTGCAATGGTCGGCGTCGTTGAACAGTTCAGCCATCTCCGCAATGCCTTGGGCAGTGTACTAGGCCTTTTCGGCCTTTTACGGTGGATGAAGGAGCTCATCACGGGCCGGCCCAGTTCCACAAGCATGCAGGGCGAATTTCGTGAGTTCATCAGCGGCAAGCCCGTCCAGGGCCCAATGGGTCCTCCTCCGGTCAAGCCCAGCCGAAAACCTATTATCATATTTTTACTCGCTATTTTCGGTGTTCCATACGCCATGACGAAGCTCATAAAAATCCTCAATGAGCGCGCGATGCAACAGCAGCAAGCACAAATTGGTCCTGGTGGTCCGCTGGGGCCCCTTGATCCGTCTACGCTTACTTTTGCACGCGCACTATATCCGTTCACACCCTCATCTCCATCTGAGCTTGCTCTCAAGGAGAATGAAATCGTCGCTATCATGGGAAAGTTGGATCCCAGCACCGGTGTTGAGGTAGATCCACGATTAGAAGTGGAGAGTGAATGGTGGAAAGGTCGGACACGCGAGGGCCGCGAAGGCTGGTTCCCGAAGAAGTGGGTCGAAGTCCTCGAGCGGAGGAAACCCGCGGAAGAGGACAAGAAGGTGGTTTGAGTATCAGATTTACTTCTTGCCCTGTCGCCGCTATTTTACTTTTTGGTTTTGATCATTGTTTTCTGATTGACTATGCATTGTGCCCCAGATACAGAACCTGGATGTACATCAACCTTACTCTATTTGACAACTATACAGTCTCATGACTGATGGCTACTTGATCGTGCAACAATGCGGGAGATTACCAAACGGTGCATGATTTTGTGGGTCATCGCTTCGGCGCAGAAGACTTCCCTTTCTCCTCGTTCAAGATCGACAGACAAATCATTAACATGAATAGGATTTCAGATTAACTCGCAGATCAGCTCTTGATCATCTGGATCTCATGATCGAGATACCAACCTTTTGGTGTGCGGCTGCGCCAGGCGTGGTCACGGTGCGGTGCTCATCGCTCCCATCGAGTGTCTTCGATGGGGCATTCATGACACAATTTGCAAAGTGTGGGGAAACATTGCAACGGAACCCCGCTTGCCATGAGGTTGACATGCGTTGACAATGCGGGGTAGTCGCGTATCTGACTTCTGGATGGACGACAACCTGCTTATCATCTGGTGCTGTGTCTACTAGCAATTGCCTCAGAGTCCAAGTCGCGTCTGGGGAATTACTAGCTAACTAGCTCGGAATCGAAACTGGTCCGATAATCGATCGGGACTACAATGTAAAATTTTGCGGTTCACGCTAAGTGGGTTAATGCTACACGTGCCCTCGAATTCAACCTTGATAACTAGACTTCTGTCCGAGATTGATCACCACTAGTCCATACCGTGATGGAATCCATCTTAGCACGAGGCCTTTCGCGTGCGTTAGAATGTATCCGTAGAACGCCGTAGCTATGTAAATGCATGGTCTGTTATCATTCCCGTGTCACTCCGTCCCCCCAACTTCACTCGACTCGCTCAGACCTCAAGCACAAGGATAAACGACGAAGCAAATCGATTGACAACGGATACACATAAAACTCGACATTATTCAAACAGAACAAACTACTACGATAAAAGCAAGGCCCAACCAGTAAGCCGCGAAAACAATATAGCAAAAAAAAACAATCAAACAGTGACCACAGCATTAGAGTAATAATCGCGATCGTCCGTTTTCTTCTCCCTGTCATGAACCAAAAAAACAATATTTACAAATGTCTAGCTGAGCCTGAGCTTTGGCCTAGGCGAGAAGCCCAGTTCTCCATTTCCATCTTGGCCTTTGGCCATTGGGCCGTCCGAGCGCTGGATGACACGGACGCACGAGTCGTTTCTATCTTGGTCTCGATCACAGGCGCTGATTTTTTCTTTCCTTTTCCTTGCTCCCAGATACTCGTGGTTGGGTCGTTGGTAGCTTTTTTGTGGGAAGCGGCAGGGGCACTCTTCACAGGAGCGTGTGCGTGTGCGTGGGCATGGACGTTCTCTTGCGGGACAGGCGTCTCGAAACCAGCGATCTCGCCTCCGTTAATTGCGTATTGCATCCAGAGGGCGCTTTCCATGCTTTCGCCTATATCTTCATCGCCGCTCTCTTCTGCTTCCATTGATGGCGTCCACAACATGTGTTGTGCGGATTCGTCTGGGGCTTGTGAGATGGGCTGCCCCTTGGCTAGGTTGCCCCAGTAGGAAGATCCCCAGGCGTCACCTTCTGCTCCAGTAGTGGTATCTAGGCCGCCTGGTATGGCAGATGCGGGCCTGATCTGGTCCCATCCTTCCTCTTCTTCTTCCTCTTCGTCCTCTTCCTCTTCCTCGCCAACATCTTGGACTACAGCAGATTTCGAAGAGGATTGAGTAACACCACGAGCCTCTGGCTGCGGTGTCACCTTCTTCGTCTGTTTGCCCGACGACAACGCACCCTTGAGCCCAATACCCCAAACCATCGACTCAGCTTCTTCATCAGGCTCTTCAACGACAGTGACCTTTGGTTTCTTAGCCGATGCTGCGCCCCATGCACCACTCGGCGCAGTCCACGTCTGGAAGGGGTCTTCCATGGGATCTGCTGGTATAACCGGGGCTTTGCCTTTCTTCCCCGGCGCAGTCCACGTCTGGAAGGGGTCTTCCGTAGCCTCTGCGGGTGCGACCGGAGCTTTGCCTTTCTTACTCGGCGCAGTCCATGTCTGGAAAGGCTCTTCCGTGACTTCTGCGGGTACGATCGGAGTCGAAGCCTTGCCTTTCTTCCCTGTTGCTGCCGAACCCCAACTGCTAGCGGAACCCCAGCCGGGAGTAGAGGTAACAGGAGGAGTAGGCTCAACAACCACCTCTTCAACGACGACTGCAGCTTTGCCCTTCTTGGCAGACGCAGACGCAGGCGTAGCAGCTCGTGCGTTCCACGCAGAGAACAGGGGATCAGCATCTTCATCCTGCTCCTCCTCGATCATCACAGACTTGGGAGCCCGAGCGCCTTTCGCGCTCTTCGCGCCCCAAACTGGAGGAGGCTCGGCATCGGTATCGGGCTCTTCGTTGAACGTGACAGTTTTGGACTGTTGGGTGGCGGTTGGCGCCTTTTTGCCCTTTTTGCCTTTTGTGGTAGTGGGTGGGGGTGGAGCGACGGGTTCGACTGGCTCGTCTGGCGGGCTTGTGTTTTCTGTCTTTTTGAGCGCGCTGGGTCGGCTGGGGGGATTGGATGCGGTGGTGGATGCAGGCTGTTTGCCTTTTGCCAAGCTCGCGGCTTCCGCCTGAGCCTTCAAGAACGCAGCTTCGTCGAAGCCGGGGATGATATCGTGAGAGCGTGCACTGGCGGACTTCTTGACCATGCTGGGAGGCTCAGGCTTAGTAGGCAAGCTGCCCGTGGAGAGGTTCTCTTTTTGACTGGCGAGTTTGGGAGCAGGGTGAGACGTCCATCCCGTCTGGGACGCAGGAGAAATCTTCGACGACGAAGCGCTCGCGTTCAAGCGCGTCTGATTGATTGCCTTCTGGGCAGCGACCTGCTGTAGGAACCTGTGTTCCTGCAGCCTCCGATCACGTTCCTTGTCACACAGCTTCTTCCTCTCTAATTCCTTGGCCTCGCGAAGCGACATCATGTTCTCCTCGTGTTCATGCAGTGTAAGCAGCCTACTCTCTTTTGAGCAAGTGCTATTGTTGCTCTCAAACTGCCTAGCGAGCTCGATCTCGATAGCGGATGCTTTGGCGTGAAATTGCTGTATCATTTGAATGCGTACTTCCATCTTGAACTCGAGGAAATCGGCAGCCATCTTTGCTTTGAGAAGCTCTTCATCGATCGGCTCAGCTTCCTCTTCGGCGATAACAGGCCCGATGTAGCGCTTGCCAGGGAGAAGAGTGTGGGAGACAGATAGGGGGGATATTTTGGACGTGGGTTGAGGGGGGGAATGGTGGGGGGCCGCTTGGGAGGAGAATAGGGGGGAAGAAGAGGAAGATGCTGCGGATGCTTGCCGGGAGATGTTATCTGTGGCGCGATTGCGGTTGGCGGATTGTGATTGGGGGGGAACCGCTAAGGCAGCTTCGGAGGCCCAGCCTTGGAAGCCGAATACTGCGCTTGTGGTAGTACCAGCGTCAGCTGGTGTGCGACCTGTGCTTAGATTGTTGAGGGTCGCCAGGTTGTCCTGCGCAACACCATGTCAGGGTGACACGTCATGATAACAAATTCGAGACGTACCATGGCAAGCTCCGGGAGATTTCTTGCTTGTTTGGTGTCCGTGAAGAAGGAAGATGGGTTGACGAGCTCAAAATTGGCTGTGATGGGAGTGGGTGGCGAATGACGGATTGTGAAGAATGGAGAAGAATCTCCGAGTTGAGGTTCTTCAACCGCCGACGCCACCGACTCGTCTACTTCACTAGAGTCAAAGGAGGCGGAAACCTCTTCTTCTTCTTCGTTGTCTTCATAAAAGGCATTGAAGACAGCGATGACAGACTGCTGTTCCTGCTCAGTGATGTCTGTCCAATCGTCTACAAGGAGCTGCACAGCAGCGAGACGATTGTTCCACTCTTCATGAGCGGGAACTGCGAGTTGAGTCGTGATCTCGGAGAGCCTTTTCTCCTGCTCTGCTTGACGAGCGCTCTGTTGAATTCTAGAGGATTGTTTTTTGTATTTGGCGTCGAGGTCTTTGTTGAGTTGGTCTACGAGTTTCTTCTTTTGTGGCTCGTACCATGTTGAGATGAAGTTTAGCCATTCCTTGCGGACTTTGGCAGAGGGGGATTCGACGGGGGGCGGCGGTGGCGGCGGTGGTGGTGGTGGAGATGGTGCAGGGGGTGCAGCTTGTTTAGCTGGCGGTGGGGTAGGAGCGCTCTTTGCTGGAGCAGGAGCGCTCTTTGCAGCTGTTCGTCGTTTTGGAGGCATTAGAGGAGAAGAAAGTGGTGACGAGAGATATGTGTTTGTATTTTTCGATTAGGTATAGGTGACTCGTGCGGCATGAGGGATCGAATTTCCTGATACGAGTCTAAGATTTATCCATGATAGGAATGTAAGATCAGGGAAGATGCGGATGCTCGGAAATATATGGGATTCAGTTGGTGTACTTCATGGTGATAAGAGGAAGAACTAGTTGGTTGACGAAAGATCGACTCACTGTACTAGGTGAGTGAACACCAGTGCAAATTTGATCTGCCTCGTGTTTGCCTCGAGGCAGACCCATTTGGCTCATGGGATTCTCCTAAGCTCTAACTCCGAGAGAGAGGCTAGTGTCAAGCTAGCGTTGTCCTACTACTATGATCTAGTAGTAGGCAGTAGCAGTCCCTAGGACTGCCTTGCTTTTAGCATGAAACCATCGATACCTCTCCTCGCAACTCGAGGTATTCAATTCATTTACTTTTACTCATGAGAGCGATCCCACCATTTCGGAGTTCACTTACTAACCAAAATCGTGTTAGCTTGCAATTCGCTGTCACGGTGGAATTTTAGTAATTCACTTGCCCTTTCTCGTCCCTGTAAACCCGTTGGTCGAGCGTTGACTTGTTGCAGGGGAGAAAGAGACTTGTAGCCTTAAGGGCCCAGCTCACAGCCTTGCATGTCTGAGGTAAATCGCATGTTCTACTTCGACCGTCATCACTACAAGTGAATAGTTCCACCTCTCAAGCGCTGACTCACCTCTCGGTGAGACTTTCGACCTTCCCGTGAGCCTCGTTTTCACGCAAGAACTACACGTTATTCGTTCGACCTTACCTATCAGCTCGCAGTCATGATCGTTCCTTTTGTGAGTCTAAGCTTCGCGGGACTTTCAATGTAAGAAGCACCGAGAGAAAAAAAGATGCAACGATAATAAGCGCGTAGGGTATCTTGGATACTACGAGCTCGACTCGACGACTGCTGTATAACTGCAGTTTCATCGTTCGTTCAATTCTAATCACGGGGTAAGCAATCTTTTGTTTTCAGATCAAAAGATCTAAACGTACATACTCTTATTATCGCAATCAGTTTCATGTCTGATATATAAATCACTGATCATCGTCTCTCTCAAGTACATCATCTGGCTATCCGCTGTACTACTTGTCTTTTCAATCTACCAGCTTCATCGTGAATGCTGGTCGTCCTCTACTAGCTGCGTAAGTCCGATTATACTATATTCACACTTCCCCAACGCGTGTCCTAACACGAGGCATAATCACATCACAGGCTCGTCGCAACACCCACAGAGTGTTCGAGGTCATCTCTACCCCACCTCATTTCCACTAGTCTCCCCAATCGGCCAAACTTGTCTGTAGCAAAACTATCCTCCTCAATCTCATATCACCTTGCTGATCTCTCTCTTATAGCTCTGCCCTGATACGTCATGACGACCTTGTTTCAATCTACCGCTGAACCCTCCCCCGCCGCAGATTTCGAGCCTGACGAACAATGGAAGAGTCGCCTCAAAGTAGATATCGAGAGCAACCTGCGTTCCATGGTCGACGAAGCTAAACAGAACTTACAAGACACCCTCAAGAGAGCCCCAGTCACCGCCGTCGAACGCGAACGCTTGACCGAGGAACATCTCGCTACCATGAAGAACATCCGTAATCTCGCAGAGGAGCAATTCCGCATCGCCCTTGAACGTGAACGCCAAGAACGCCGTTGGGCTGCCGGTCAGGTCTTAGATCAGGAATGGTCAGATACCATGATAAAGGAACAGCAGGCCATCCTAGACAAGATTGAAAGAGAACGCAAAGATAAAGCCGCTTCCTCATCTTCTGTGCAGCCTATTCCAGATCCTTCATTAACTCGTTCTAGCCGTTCTCCTGAACGTGTTTGGACCCCACACGAACACACGGAACACGAGCACGAGGCAGATTACTTCCCTCGTTTAACTAGCCGGGACGTCGAGGAAGACCACGTACCACCGCCTCGCGATACCGGCAAGGCTCGTGCCGGGTCTGTCAGCAGCAGTGGAGTGGGATCGTACAAACCACCATCCACGTTGGATACGACAGACAGAGGTTTTGAGCGCCCAAAGCCTTCGCCCACCATCGACGAACTCGACGACATGCCTAGATCGGTTCGTTCAGCTGCGGATGCTCAGGACAGCATCAGACGTGGAAGTCTGCGTCGCAAAGCTAGCATTTCTACTAGACAACTCCCAGAATTTTGGCACCCTTCTATCACGCCTGAACAAGATGCTCAGATGTCCCGTACTTTCAGTATCGCGCGTCGTGGGAGCACGGCGAGCACCACGTCTTCCTATCGGGCTCCATCAGTGCTCAACATTCCGTTTTCTTCCGAGCCACACGACCTGATGCCCACCAGTGCAATGGAGAGGGAGAGAGACCGCATCTCGGCTGTAGATCAGGAATGGAACTCCATAGAGAGAGCGAGAGATAGAGAGAGAACGACGTCGTACACTTATGCTGAAGCTCGATCTGGCATAACGACTACTCCTCAGCGGCTGGATGAACGTTATCCACCACCTTCAGTCGCGCCTATCATAAGCTCCGCAATCTCATACTCTCGTCCCATAGAAAGCCCAAGCTCCACAATCCCCATCGCACACGCTCGCCCCGTAGATAGCCCAGCTTACACCCGCTCCTCAGACAGTTCCCGCCCCCCGCCCTCAGCCAGCAGACCCATCGCGACTAAGAAATCTTTCACCTTCGATGATAGCGGGTTCCAGTCCAGCCCGAGTCCCAAAGGTTGGACCGGCCCCTCACGTTCGCCGTACGACGCCCGCTACGAAACCTCGCGCTCGCCGCAGACGCCAGAGGAAGTCCCGCGGAGTTGGCAGTCTTCAAATTTGCGCGCGAGGCTGTCGTCGCAGGACATGCGCTTTGGGTATAATGCGGGCGAGCCTGGGTATTATGCTGCTCGACCTGTTCATACGCATCATGAGGTGTCTGAGGGGGAGTATGATGTGGATCTTGATGATGCTGAGTGGCGGGAGTATGATGAGCGCCAGATGCGTCAGAGAGAGGATAGTGTGAGTTTGAGGAGGAGGGAGGAGCAGGTTGCTCGGCGTGAGGAGGAGTTGAGGAGGAGGGAGGAGGATGCGAGACGGGAGGAGGAGGCTAAGCTGAAGGAGGAGGAGCTCAAGCGCAAGGAGGAGGAAACCAGACGCAAGGAGGAGGAAACTAGGCGGAAGGAAGATGAAATCAGGCGGAAGGAGGAGGAAGCCAGGCGCAGACAGGAAGAGGCCGATCGCAAAGAGCGTGAGATCCGGAGAATGGAGGAGGACGCGAGGAAGAAGGAAGAGGAAACCAAACGAAAGGAAGACGAAATCCAACGAAAGGAGATGCTTGCGAGGATGAAAGAGGAGGAAGTCAAGAAGAAGGAGGCCCAGGCCAGGAAACGGGCGGAAGACCTCCGTAGACAGGAGGAGGAAGTGGCGAGGCGGTTAGAAGAAGAGGAGAAACGTGTCGCTCTTGAGATTTCGCGAAAATCTATGGAGGCGAAACGCAAGGAAGATGAAGTTAGACGCAAGGAGGAGGACGCTAGGCTCAAAGAAGAGGCGGCGCGCGCCAAAGAGGAAGAGATCCGGAGGAAAGAGGAAGAACTTGCGCGACGGGAAGAAGAGTTGCTTCGTCGGGAGGCAGAGGCGATCCGCAGATCAGACGACAAGCAGAAGGTCCAGCAGGATGAATTTCGGAAGCGCGAAGAAGAAATACGCCGCCAGCACGCAGAAGAAAAGAAGAGACAGGAAAAGTACGAATGGGAGTCCTGGGGTTTTTATCCACCGGAGACTGGTCGACCCACGCCACCACCTCCCCAGATGGCTACTTCTACATCTCAATCTTCTTCGTCTTCTACAGGACCTTGGCCAATCCCCAATCGTAACGACCGTAGCATGCCCGGACCAAGTCCGCCCACAGATAGGAGCAGTTCTGGATCGACCGGTACTAGTCGTAGCAGCGCTGCGTGGACGTCCTCGACTCGGCCGAGCTCGACGGCTAGCTCTCAGTCACCGAGCACACCCAAGCCACCGACGCCATCAACCCAGCAGAACGCCAAAGCAGCATCTGGTCCCCCACCTACTCCCTTTTCAGAAGCAGAGTTCCACCGCCGTCAGGCTGAACAAGCTCAGCAGCGCGAGGAACAATTCCGTCGGGAGCAAGCCAAGTTGGAGCAGGAAAGACTCTTAAGGGCTGGAAAGGCCTTGGGAAAGCAGGACACTATCAAGCTCTTCGAGCACCATCGTGGACAATGGGATAAATTGCAGACACCTGGTGTGATGATATGGGACGATTTCCCGTGGCCTGTGTTCAAACGGCCAAGCGGGCCCGATGATGTGACAGCTCCTTACATCACGGCCTACATGTTATCGCCTCTGCATCCTGCGGAAAAGTCTGCGAAGGACCGGATCAAGGAGAACATCAGACGATGGCATCCTGATCGGTTTGAGACCCAGCTGCTGCCGAAAGTCAAGGAGAGCGATAGAGACATTGTGCGAGAGGCTGCTGGTACAGTAGTGAGGGTGCTGAACGATCTTCTGAGGTCCAGCACGCAAGAAATTTCTTGAGATACACACGGAGTAAGCACGCACCTTAGTGTTGGATGAATTTGCAGGAGTGCTGACTTGATGTTTGATGCAGCTCTTTCAACATGTATGATACCCGCTCAATCATTTGTATGCTGCACACGGATTACATGGTTTTATGACATTGTGTATGAGAATTGAATATTCATGTTGTTGTTTTTTATCGATGGATCTTGGCGTGCACAATAGTGTGTTGTTGAAGACGCGCAAAAATGGGGAACTTGCATTCTCATCTTGATCATGATGCATGTCAGAGCGCTGAGTGCATGAGCTGGTGGATGGAGATTGTCAAGCAAGTGCAAGTGCCATCGATATCGAGTCACTCGACTGTGACTCAATCATATGCATCAGGCGCTGCCATTAGCGCCACTTTAGATTATTTCAAAAAAGATAAGCCGGGACTTGGAGTACGCGTCATGATGCGAGCGGCTAAGGGTTTTGTATATTCCTATGGGCCATTGTTTACAAAAAATTCTGGGGATGTGCCAAATGTGAAAGTACACTGTGGTGATCATATAGTATGCGAACCCATTTAGTGCTGGCGGGATTTTCCGTCATCTGATTCACTCTTCACCAGTGCACCGAGTTGGCTAGAATTGACCAAGGCAAGTCCTCCTCGAGACTATCACATGAATATTCTCCATCATATAGGAAGGAACAACAAAATAATATGTTCATGAATTAAATAGGTTATCGACCCGCGCGCCCCGTGGGGACCCACGATGAACAAGAAGTGCGACGTGGCAGTTTGATCACTCACTGGAATCACATCCTATGATTCCTATCACATCTCGATTTGCCACGAGCCGCCACGGTAGCTGCGAAGCGCCAGAGGGTCCATGCGCCTCATCATTATATTTCCCGAACTTGCTCCTTGAGGGACTCGGTCCACACTCCCGGAGAGCTTCCCTTCACGTGCATGCGCCCTGTATTCAAACTTCTGGTTTTGTCTTGAACCTTCCTATCAGATGTCATGATGAAGAGGCTTTTTTGATCTTTGAGGAGCTGATCGCAGCAACTTGGTACGTGGCCGTTCTCTCGGTATATGATTTTGAAATCATGTTTTTGTTTTTATTCGGCCTCCTTATGCGCGACTATTGTATACTGATGAACCAAAACGTTGGTATTCTGCAACGCCGCTTCTTGGTCGGTCCCCTGTCCAGTTCCAATCAGTATCCTGTCAAGATCACTGAGGCTATGCGAACCTAGGGGAGACTGGGGGCTGCAGAATAAATGGCTTTGCAAATAATCCCTGCGTCACTGATCAAGTGAGTGATCATTCTTTTTTTAGAGCAGGTATCCCTATCACTCCGTGAATCCCACTGCGCTCGTCATGCAGGGCATGCTAGGTCGGTTAACGATGATAGTATCTTCGGCTCAGACGAGTGGATGAGCCACGACAACAGTGAGTTAGTAACTTTTCCCTAACAACTGCAGGATCATCATGATAAGCACCCCTAGAAGCACTAATGACCTCACTACCAATCGTGTTAAAGACTCTTGTATAAACTCCCCCGCTGAAATTTTGCAGAGCTCGATTTGGCAATATCGTTTGACCATGGCCAGGTCAAGGTTTCGATTTGTAGATTCGCTATACGTAGGACTGTCTCTTGCAGTGAGATAAGTATCACGAAAGGCTTTCATGGCATGACACCACGTCAATGCACGATATGAATCGGTGCCGGCAATGATGAACGGATGATCGTAAGTATCTGAGAGAGCACCGTAAAATCTCAGGGAAGCGAAGAGCGATAAGATTCCTGTCAATCACGGTTGTGAGTGCCCCCGAACATAATTAATTGCGACCTGAAGCCCGTCCCCAGATCTGAAGAAGCAGAAGGGTACGTGAGGTGGAACGGGAAGGAAAAAATATCCCGTCGTGGCTTTTTGTCCCTGCAATTGGCAGCTCGTAGTGAAGTGGCAGAGCTCGTTGGCCATCAGGCGAACAAGCGCAAGAGAGTTGTGTCAGTGTTAAACAGTTGAACATCGAAAGCTCACGAACACGTTATAATTTATTCACTGAATCACTCGAAGTACTTCGCGGGGAAGTGTCGTCACCGAACAAGCCAAGCCGTCAGTTAGAATATTGGATGTCTACGCTGAACACTATCGAGAAACGGTTATATCGATGTGTAAAGTTCGCAGATGTCGTATGTGGCATGCGCTGACACTCCAGGAATCAACGAAAATCATGCAAAAAAATGGGAGCTCAATAATCCTTGCTGGTCGTCCACATCCTGAACAGCATTTCATGGTACGTTCCTCGGTTCAGGTACACTGCCGAGGAGCAGAAGAAATTATAGTTAAGCAGCTGCTTATGAGGAAAGGTGCGTTTTTTTGCTCCTAACCAGCTGTGTCACGGTGCTGAAGTTAAGAAGCAATCATGGACTTCACCGATCATATTACGCGTTGGGATGAATTACCATCGGATTAGCTTTCACTTTCGTGCAAGGTTGGCTTCGACGCTATGTAAAGGGATGACCTCTCGTGGCATCGCGATAATGGGAAGAACCGAAACGTTTACATACTGCAATTAATAACGATATACAGTGAGACGATGTGGAGACGAATGCCTTGGGTAAGCTTACTTTCGGTAAACGTTCGGACCCTTAGCGTTGTCGTCCCATGGGGTTGGAAGGATTAGACACATGTGTCTAGTAATCAATTAATGAGTAGTCACTGCGACCGTGAAGGAGGGTAGACACTGTTAAATCGACGGCGCTGAAGCCTGAAACACATGATTTAAAGTTTTGCGAGCGCCGTTAGCGAAAGTTCAATCTGATGACGATCAAAACACGCGTTCTCACATAGCTAGGGAGGGCCTCTCAAGGGACAAAAGATGTGCGATTGGCAAACGCCGTCCCGACTAAGATGGTGATAATGCTCCAACCATCGTTGTGAGGATCTAGAGAGCAGTAGAAAGAATAAAAATCCGCATTAATAGCGCACCTAGTCCTAAACCACATGCCTGCTTGTGCTTGATTTTATGTTAACTGTGACTACATGGTAGGGCGCGTTAACTACAATTTTCCTCTGATGATGACTACTACTATTGGTATGACTAATCAGCCTGTGATCAGCTGATCTACAAGTTATCCCGCGGTCCCCGCCACCACCGAAGGTTGTACTACCCAAGCACGATAAAGCTCAACAGACATTCTAGCGCATCCGTATCAACTCACAGAGCCAATGCGATGCCTGGCGAATAAAACACCACATGCACGACTATCACACAATTTGATAACGCTCAACAGCCGCCCATATTCCCAATCTGAATCAGGACACAATGGTCACCTGTGCTATGTATACAATCTCTTCGGAGCACCATCAGATAAGTCTCGACTCTTGGCAGTGTGTCGTGATTTCATTTCTGTTAAAGACCCAGTGTATTAGGTAGGAGAGTGCGATTCCAGGTGCTTAGATGAAGTCACGCGTCGGTGTTCGCGCCAAGTGCCCAAACCTAACGCAGATCAAGCAGTGCCTGCTGGGCACAAAAGTTTTACTGAAGGATGCTAGATTTGCACTTCCAACCCCATTTCCGTCCATCAGGGCTTCGCGGCGGGCACAGTACGCTATCTCATCGGGGAAAGTGCAGTGTGCTCATAAACCTTGTATGTCCCGGAGGGAACCTAGTCTCCTAGCTAGGTTGACCACACGAAGAAGACCGACTTTTCTTCTTTATTACCTGTCCACAGTTGCTACTGATTCTCGCCTTAGTTCCACTGAACCCAAAGTAATCGGACAGTTTGGTCAACGACAAGGTTCAAGAAGTCGTTCGAGTTACTGGTCTCATCACCTGGGGTGGGCAGCCTCACCTGATGACGTACCGAGGGACCACCGAATTCGCGGCAAGGACGGCGATGGCATCCATGCGTTCCTTCGGTTTGTGAGCTGCAACTCACTATTTTCGGACTGACACTGCCTACTCCGAGGGAAGTGTAATGACCTCGTCAGAGATAGTAGCTGTCGCGACGTCGGAACCCTCAGTCGTAGATCCGAAACGCGTAAAATTTCTGAGTTCTCCGCGAGGCACTGTTTGGTCAATCTAGGTTCTGCGCCGTCTGCAACGGTTCAGGCCCATCAGTGTCCACTCTTTCTTAAATCTCAAGCGAAACTCAGCAATCCGTTTACTTCTCGGATAGAAGCCATACAGAAGGAAATTTTCGGTCGAGGACTACGTTATTTTGGTGTCCTTATCCCCGAGTGGAGTAATCAACAAGGTATCCTGGTATCGGTGCCTCGCTATGTTCATGATATGATTGGTAGTCCCGCGGTGAAAAGCTCTAGGCGACAGTCGTGCCTCTAGATGACGGTGATTTTGTGATTACATAGCACTTACACTTGAGTCGTCCCGTGATTATCGCAGTGCCAATAAGCGAGAGCTCTAGTGCGGTGGGTGCAGTGGCCAGGCCTTGTTAATTTCCTGGATAAACGGCTTACACAAATTGCTTACCCCGAAAAATAGGTCCGCGGGATGTTCGTTTGGGACGTTTCATGGACCACGCGATAGATCCCGGGCGGTGGGTGGCACCGCCCGAGACCGACGTCCTCGTGTCTCCGAATACTAGTCTCAAAGGGTTCTAGCAGATTGGTGACAACGTCAGAACGTGCCGGCTGACGCAACGTGCAAGGCAGATTGAGCGTGCATGATGTACGCATCGATGGGGAAGAACTGAATGAATACATTGTAATCACGTAGTGCCGAGTCCATCTAGTCAACATATGGATGTGAAAGAGCAGAGCAGAAGAATCATTTAAAAGTTAATCATTTTCGACTGTGGGGCCGAAATGAAAAGAGTCGAGCACCACATACATATGCGGTACCCTTCGAAGACGACTGCCTTGATTGGCCAAACTTGGTAGCCATGGTCGTGCATAGCTGTGTATTTCCGTCAAGCTGCCCAAGTGGACGTGCAGAAAAATTTGCATCTCTACCGAGTTGCGGAACATGCTAGGTCGCAATAGCTGTGCTCTTTGACTTCATGTCTTGGTCTGACAAGCGTTGTCAAAAGCACCGTCGAGCCTATCACACCGCATGGACCTGTCAGGGTAACTGTAGTTAATTGCATTGCATATTATACGCTTACTTTGACCGTTCATGGTAGGTGGGAATGGAAAGATCAGCAACAAGTTTACGCTTGAGAGCGCAGTCCTGAGTGATTACTTCATGGAATGATGGCATGTCAACTTGAACGGACCTTTTTAAATTTTGCGGGTTCCAGCCGACACCTGGAATGGGCGCTCGCCTATAGAATTTTATTCTGCTGCTTAATTAAAGCTGCTGCATTCTGAATTTCTAGATCGATAAGCATTCTCTTCCTGTTTAGACGTACTGAGTGCTGGCATGAGAGAAGGTGCCATGTCAATGACCAGCGGGGAGCTGAAACGAGTGCATTCACCTTGAAGGGCGAGACGGCGATCACGAGATGCAATTTCATTGGTTGCAGGGGACTAGGAGATAATCGTGGACCATCAATGTGTTAACGTATGTTTTCCGCTAAAATCAGCACACGCTCATGCGGACGGTGCCGACCGAACGGCGTCTAAGCTTGGAAGCGGGTTGTCTTTACGTAGATTTATGGGTGCAAGTTTGAAGGTTGAAGGTTTCATTGGTGGAGAGGTTGTATTGAACCCCACAATCGCTGTGGGGACAGATTACAATGTAGCTTGAGCTTAAAAACTTTTGAGGTGCAAATAACTTGTTATGATGCGATCCAGTCACCGCTGTTTGTGAGGCCGAAACTATCACTAGTCAGGGCAGGTCAGGGCGGGTTGTTGATTTGCCCACCGCGTGTCTATTAGAAGTGGAAGACTGTTCGAAGAAACAAACTTGAAAAAGGTACACGGCGACCTGAAAAGCAGCTAGTACTAGACCTGCGCCTTGTAGTGGTGAAAACGCTCCTTGTAAAAACCCGAGCTATAGAGCCGTGTGACGATTGTTGTCATTTGACGTTGTCTTCATCAATTAACTTATCGCAACCGACAAGGCGCTTGTTTGAGGTCTGTAACAAGAATGATGTCCTCGGTAAAACGAAATTCTGCCTTAGCTCTTTTTTCAATGGCAGGTTCTGTCGACTGTGACATTCCCTCGACGATGAAAGAAGTCAGAGGACTGCGACACGACACGTTGTCTTGCGTCGTGTGGGTTAAAGAACTTCTCTTCCAGGGCTGGTGCAGGGATGATCCCACTGCAGAGTAAATTTGGGGGGTCCCGCTTATGTTAGCGACGGAACCCACGAACGGTAACGAAGACCAGTCGGAAGCTGAGTTTCCACAAAAGGAAAGTCTAGAAGCCAAAATAATATTGGTGTAAACAGCATCGGAAGGCCAATCTTAGCTAACTCTCATTTTTTTGGAACGAAACTTTATGTGATTTTCCTAACGAAAAGTTTGCCCTGCGAGTTGCCGCACTTGTAATAAAATGGACCGACCCCCTTCTCCTTTTTTCATTTTCGTCCCCAGTCATGATGGCTGCCAGCATGTCTGAAGATGATATTGCTTACACTGCCCTCCTCCGCCAGCTACTATCTGACAACTCTTCCACACGCAACGCTCGTGTTCACTCTTGGATAGAGCACCAGTATGACTTTGCTCTCTCAGAGTCCGACACCCGGGTCAACGAAGATGACAGTATCGGCTGTTCCCGTGCTCCTTCTCCTTCGCCGTCATCTTCATTGGGAGCTCACCGTACATACGGCTCTGACAGACCCGACTCTCCGCTCCTACCGCGCCCATCGGTAGAATTCTCTTCAACACCAGAGTCTTGTCCGTCTTACGATGCTCTGTTTTTCCCTGTCTCGCCGTCTCCTCAGACTTTTGCTGAGGACGAGGTGAGGGAAGAGCGCGAACGGGAGCGTGCACTTCGTTTCCTCGTGCAGGAAATGTCACACTGGAAAATGCAGTCCAGTCCTACCACTCCGCGCAAGAACTTGGACAAGGTATTGCCCTTTCTGATCCGCTATTTATCGAGTTAAAATTCGGTTACCTAGCCTTTGCCATGTCCTCCGCCACCCTCGCCGGCGACTTCTACAACGCAGTCCACTTCGTCGCGTGTCATGCGCTCACGTTCCTCGTCGATGCGCATTTCCCGGCTGCCTTCCTTCACAAGCACGTTGTCATCTGATCAGAGCCAACCACAAGATATATTTACACCACCATTGCCTGTCTCCGTGATTGTGCACGGGGACACTCAGCACGAACTTATTTCAGACTTCAAGCGCTCCGATCCGATTTTCCTCCGACGCATGGAATCATTGAATATGAAGGTTCAGGACGAACACGAGTTTTCTATGCTGTCACCAATCCATGATGATCGTGACTCAGCATACCCGTCTCCTACGCTCTCCAACTTTTCGTACGCTGCATCTCGTGAAACCGCGCTTACGAGTCCCTGCACTAGTTTCCCTGCGTCGCCTGCAAGCGCGACCTTCGCTCCTTGCTCACCGGAAAATATCGCATTGCCGGCATCCCCTGATGCTGAACGCTTCCCGGAGTCGTCTCATTCCGAGGATCGCGGTAATGATTCATCTCTGGCATCCCCATCCGACACGGGACTTCCCGTATCACCATCGACAACTGCATTTTCAGTGTCGCCTTCGTTGACTGCATTCCCCGTATCGCCGAGCACCACTATATTTCCCGCTTCTGCGCCTGAAACTGCATTGTCCATGTCACCTTCTCTGACAGTGTGTCCCGCCACCCCGTTGGACCCTCAGGAATTTGCAAATGATAATACCGCACAATCCCAGCGGTTGCGCTCCCCCACTAATAGTTCGGGAGACCTGCAAAGCAGATGGTCAGTTGCAACGACGGCCTCACTAACTCCTTCGCCTTCCGAACCGACGCCTACGCCCTCAGGGACATTCCTGAGGTCCAGGACTCCTTCGAAGGGCAAAAAGGACAAAGAATCGTTGAAAGAGGTGAAAACCCCGCGCAAGCGCACCCGTCTTATTAGTTTCATCTCGAAACTCTCCCCGGGTCGCTCAGAGAGCAATGTCACAGTCTCGACCGACTATGACGATGAGTCGGATACAGACGAGAGAGTCGTCAAACCCGCAAAGACGCTTGGAAAGAAATCATCTCTAGCCAGTCTGCGGGCATCGTTCTCTTTATCTCGTGCCTCCTTTGCATCTCAACGTCCACCAGTGTCGTCTTTGGCGGAGGTGCCTCCGCTCCCGGTGTCGCCCACTCGTACGTCATTCGGCGCATCACGTATGTCTCTCGCAGCCGACGGTGCGATGGGCAACGGGGAGGCGGTACCACCGGTACCGACCATCTCGTTATCGAGAATTCCTTCCCGCGCCACCGCGCTCGAAGACACATTGCCACCTATCCCCCAATCGGCTTCAACTATCACATCCTTCCGGAGCGCGTCTCTGGTTTCTCTACAGGCATATACCCCTCCTTCGGCTTCAGCATCGCAGCTCTCCTTACTTCCATCGCCCGCAAGCCATAGTGCCTCAAGGTTATCACTACTACTGGCAGCTGGATCTTCTAGGAATTCGGTTGTATCATCTGCCGCATTGGACGCGCCCATCTCTATCCATCCCATACCGAGTTCCACTCCCAGTAGAGCCAAGTCGATCTTCAAGCTATCTTCGCGACCAAAAACGCCCAAGGTTCGGGCCGTGGCAACTCCTTCAAAACTTCCTCTTCCTCGGTCGGTGTCCGCTTCTTCTAGCATACCAAATGGGGCAAGCCCAACTGTGTCGAAGATCCCACCACCACCAACAAAGTTCACTCCACCATCAAAATTAGCATCAATGCTTGCTTCCCAGTCTGCATCATCGCGACTTCCTCATCCGACGTCTTTTAATGCGCCGCCGTCGTCCGTACTACCAGCTCCGCCGTCGAAGATCGCTCCACCGCCACAAATTATCGTGCCCACTCCTCGGACACCATATCTGTCGCAAGTGAGCCCTTCGACTATGGAACCCAAGTCACCTATGTCAATTGACGAGCCGACTGCACTGGTTTCGAGGCTTCCATTGCCCTCGGCAATGAAGGCGTCGCGCACTAGCACCGTAAGGGGCTTTTGGCGCAGGGCACAATAGGTGTCATTAGGTATGCTAGCTCGGTTCAGTCGTCTTCCTGGTCCCTGACATGGCTTTCACAGTTAAACACAGGGACCAGGACATGAAATAGGTCGCTTCTTTCTGCTCGACATTCCCGCGCATTTCCGTCAATCTCATACTATCTATTGGCTATTCTCAGTCTACCACGCTCATTATTGAATTGTACACCTCGGTCATTACTCAGCTATCACGCTCTCTGCTTTCCTTGCTTTGCATCGCAATTTTCATATGGTTCCTCTGGATTTCCGCTGGATCTCATCGTCTACGTCATCCATCTGCACTATCTGTTGTGGAATTATACATGTACTCGCTTCTTACATTTCCTGTCGCATCCAACGCATGTCTTCGAGCCACTCTCGTCTCGCTGGTCCTCTGCGCCCTAATACCCTCGTGCTCCAGCAGCATCTTGTTTATACGTCATTATTCTCGTGATTCTCATTCTTGTTGATACTTGAAACCCGCTCAACCCCAACACCACAATCGTTTCCCGTGCATAGATAGCAATTGTACTCGAGTCATACCGGCGCATCTTTCATATACGTACATTTACATTTACTTGCATATCACTTACTCATCGCTGCATCTGTAGACCGGGGATGGAAGGAAGAAGATGAAATATAACCAAAGTTCGAGTTCATTTGGGATGTGTATCAATGAGTCTGAGGATGTTCAGCCACAAAGGTCGATGCATATATGGACGGGGGAAAATCCATTGCTTGATGAGCGGGAATATCCATTACTGCAAGCTCCTGCGGCCTTCCGTGCGCGTGCCCAGGGGGAAGACCGCTACAACTCCGGACAATAAGGTATTTGATCATTATGGCTGAAATTTGAAGCTGATAACTCATTTCATCCCATTATCATGATGAACCATAACTAAGTTTTCAAATTCATTGGTTTCATCGTCCCGAACACCAATTGTACTCGCTGTGAGTCGGCGGAAATGCGATGCCATTCAATAATCACTGCTGCGCCTCTCGTCCGTGGCTCGAGTCTGCTATCAGGCACGCGAATTCTCACCACGTCAGCGCTTGGTACATCTTGGTCGCGCGCATCACCCCTCATATTTTTTCGCAGTACTGTCAATGCTTTGGAGTTTGGACTGACTTTGACAGAACCTGGCAAAATTAATAATTGGTGAGTCCTATGTAAAATGGGCCTATAAAAGTATATAATATATCCAGACATGGGTCGTGGGTGGCTTGTATTAAGCGCCTATTATACATGTGGACCTTCATGATCATTATCAGCGATTCTTACCATCTCATCTGCATTTCCTTTCCACGATCAATTCCTGATCTCAGCGTCAACGTCGGACCATGGTATCCTATTGCGACTTGCTTACGGCGGCAGGGCGCAGTCCGTCCTCTCGGCTAAGCGCTGGAACACCCTGGCTATGGCGCTTGCAATGGTCGTGGATGCGGCAGTGTTCGAGTCGCTGACCATAGAACAGTGCAGTACGTTTCTTGAGGTCAGCTCCACTCCGAGGATTCTGCATAAGGAATCCTTGTTTGACTAGGCCACAGTTCGGGAGGCCTCTCCTTATCGCCCTCCACCGGGCAACACTGCTCACACGCACGGACTCATACCTGCTTCTGGTTTCTCGTACCGATGCTAGCGCACATCTACTGCCAATCATGGCTGGCTCATATTGAACCAATGAAGGAAGTCCTACACTCGATAGGCTAGGTTATCATATACTGATAACGTTCAGCCACACGGTACCTCAATCATGTAGGTCCATAATCATTAGGTCATTTTGCTTATCCGTCGCCCGAGGACAAAAGATCGATGCACAACTTCAAATCTACAAGTTGGAATTCCCTTTGCAGAACCTATTTCCGCCTGCTGCGCGCCACTTGAGAACCTTATATCGCTGCGATCTTACAGCGCCTTTCTTAGTTCCGGCAGGATAGCTTGGCCCAGTATCTGGCAAGGCGCCGGTACCTCTCTTGGCTTACGGCTCGAACAACATTAATCGACTCCAAATGGTAACGTCCTCCCATGAAATTGCTTCCAGGAGCCTTATTTGCGCCCCGGAATCACCTTGTATATTTTTTTCGTCATGGTACATTTCGCAATGACGTCTCGTGGATTCTTCACGCCGATGGAACTATGTGGAACAGAAGAGCATGCCATTACTTGTTCATCCCACATCGTGCCTACCTCCCCTCATTTCCGCTCAGGCTGTGAGCGAAGGCCCTTACTTTCCCATCGAACCTTCCGGTCAGAAATCCCCGTATTTCGAATTGAACATCATGCCGAGTAATTCAAAAGGCTGCAAAAGGTCGAAACACGGTAATAATAATAACTGCAGACTGAGTTTGGCAATGGCGATATGAGGTTTGCTCGATCTGACGGTCACATCACGATAATCAGGACATGTCGAGCCCTGCTAGTGGTTTCCTCGTTCTTTCTCTCGGGTTGATATCTGTCCTTCCCCGCGACTGATGTTGATCAGCTTCCTGATCTCCGCAAGTACGATGATCTCACCGCACTAACGACGGAGGTCAAGCCCGCATACTTCTCGGTGCCATCGAGTGCTTGCTTCTACTGATTGAAAACTAACTTGAGCATCATGGATCAGTCGGTCACATTCGTCGCACACTGTATGCTTCGATCAAAATAATATTTTTGGCTGAAAATATCGCCTATACTAAAATGAATACTAGCACTTCATGTCGCCGATAGGACCCCCACTAGTAGGTTTTTGTAACTCTTAAAGAGTACAGCCAATCGATCGTATCTCGGCGACATCTCAGCGCACTATCAGACACCTGAATTCAGGGATCAACGTTATCCTGATCGCACTGATCCGCACTTGTGAGGTCAATTGACATCGACGCTAGAACCGACGCGACTGTCAAATGTCTAGTAATTATAAAGCCCTTTTGCTCCATTACCTGATTTTTAAAGTATGGTTCACCATCAACTCCAACGTATTATACTCGATTTATTACAAGCGCATATTATATCCACTGAAATCTGTCAATCGTGTTATATCTCCAGCAATGCAGTTCTTGGGTCGGCTCCATGAGAAGCACGCAGGTTCACGACACCACCGGCGACCGAACTGTGGGCATGGGCATAGAAGTACGCTGCGCGGCCAAGGGTTGCTTGCTCAACCACACTGAGGACGTCGGTTAGCATCAGAGACCATCCAAAGGCCTGGTGATCATATATCGTTAGCAGATCCGAAATCAACACGGCGCCTTGATTACGCAGGTATGCGAGATTTGCGGGATCGCGTTCGTCAGTGGCGACGTAGAATCTGAAGAATTTTAGTATTTTTTTTTTCCTTATTAGAGTAAGCTAAATGTCTCACCGGTCATGATTTGCGGGAGGATCCAGAAGTAAAAGCGTGCGGTCGACTTGAGCAAGCGGAACCTTGTAGGTGTAGAGAGGCCCGCGATGTACAAAATGTAGGATATCACGTCCGTCGCGTAGATGGCGCTTGATCCGGGCGAGATGAGCTTCGAAACTCGGTTCCATAGTCCATCTGTATGTCGCAACTAGATAACCTGTTGTGAGCGACGAGGTATTCGGGGAAAAAAAGGGGACTTACAATCCCCCCGCCGCATGTGAGCTCCCATCCACATTCGTCCGCCAGCCTTCTCGATCATGCGATTAGACAGTTGGTCCGCCAGCTCAATCACTTTGTCTGTGGGACGAAAGTCATACAGGACTGTTTGCGTGTACCTCTCTCGACTTTCAAAGGTGCTGAACCAGAGGGCACCCTGTTCACTGGATATGATCAAAGCGTCTTGTAGAGGAAGGCAAAAGAAGTTACCGGCTTCCGCCCCAAATGAATCTCACCCTGGAGGAGAAGTACATCGTGTTCAATGTGCCCAAAGTCATCGTACAATCCACGAAGTGAGCTTCGCGGGGCTGCTTGTCGGATTGGTACTGCGACATCTTTCGTTGCGTCTGAGCCACAGCTAGGCAAGCGGACTTATTCTCGGATTCAGACAAACAAAATAATGGACTCACGCGCCGCCGTAGGTGTAAAGCACTTCCCAGCCATTCTTTTCCAATGTACCTGTGATACCGCCAACCAATGATGACTCAGTCTCATTCGAATTGTTATTATCTTCCACAACTACGAGGACAGTGTCCCAATCGAGGACCGGTGCGTTGGATGTCATCGCGTCTTGCAACGCCTTTGATAAAGGGGTTTCCTCCGTGATGGCCCAGGACCCGACTTGTCCATTAGTGATGTTCCATCCCCCCCTCTCCCGCATGTCCCGTGGCAGCTGATCAACCCGAACAATGCCGGAATCATACTCCCCATTCTTTAGAACGTAGAGGCTGGGTTCCACCCCGCTATCAGAGAAGACATTGACGCCGCGGTGATATAAATCGGTATCCCAGCGTCCGTTAGTTGTTTCAACATCGGCCGAAATGTTATGCAAGCGGAGATAATCAGATACTGTGATGACTGCATGTGTCTCGCGCAGATGGGTCAAGTTGAACATAAGAGACACGGGTATTCTCCAGGCCATTTGTTTTTCTACGGGGAGTTCGCGCCATTCATCCATGCCGGTTGCGTCTCCCCTATTAACCATAGTCGTATACGCAGCGCATGCAGAGCTGGGAAAATCTTAAATGTGGGGGCCAGTACAAATATAAGACGTACTTTTCGAATTCGCAGGCGCGAGCATAGACGTAAGAGGGTATGATTGTAGTACGGTTTAGGATACGTCCGTGGAGGACAGCTGTCTCAATAATGTATCGCATCTATAGGGAATTAGTCATGACTTGCATAGTTGTGAAAATAATCTAGGACGAACATTATTCCAGCCTAACCAGAGGCTGTAGTCGCGTGCATAAAACCCTTTGGTTTGAGAAACTATATGGCGGAGAGCATCGAGCTCAGGATCGACCTTTGGAGACCCGCCCTGTTCTGAAGTGATATTAGAGGGAGACTGCGAGTCGTTTAATGTTGTGTGTGGAAATAGAACTGGATATGAAGTGATGCTCAGCATCCTCAGTGCTAAACCCGCCAGAATGCTGAACACGACTAGCGCGCCAATGACTACCGGAGCGGAAGGAAGTGGACGACTGTATCGTTTCATTATAATGGGATAAGATGTAGCTTTCGCGTGAATTAAGAGGAACTGTAAAATAAAATAGGCTGTGGTGAATAGTGTTGAAGTTGCAATTTATTGGCCCGGCGCATTAGGGAGATCAAACATAGGGGGTGTTCAAGTTTCGTCACTCACCTCATGATACATTTCCTTTCTGGTCATTGGTATCCGCTGGTGCTACTTTATATACTTGGCTTGAATAAAGCTTGAATCCCTCGCGGCGTCCACCACTTGTTACCTCGGTTATGCGCTAAATTGTGCATGAGCATCCTGTCCTACCAAAATACATTAGTACCAATGCGCCTTGTACAGGTGCAACTTTTGCCAGTTTAACAGAGTATACCAGATGCATTGCTAGTTGTACAGGCTGGAATTTGAAACGTGGTTGGTGGGAGTTGGTACTGAGCAGGTGTTGTAGAATGAAGTCGTTCATGTACCTGTAGAATGCTTAGGTTATAAACGGGTTTCTACATATCATGATGTAGTATGCGGCTGCCATCGATATCCGTGACTAACGCATTAACAAGCAATGGGCTTTGCCCCGCAGTCAAACGCAAAGTCTTACATGTTGGAAAATTAATATTGGCCGCCCACAAGAATGTTGTCCACTTGCAACCGATGACTAAAAAGAATTTCGGACAAGCCTTCAACAGAATGTGCGCAGCAACACCGAAATTACCTGGGGTAGAACCGCATAAGTAGGTGTTGGGAGTTTAACGATGAATCGACACTTACCTCAACAACGCTAAGTGCATCACAATGACGGGTGGCGTCAGCATCTGACAGTGACGGAATCATCGCCTAGGTCCAGTGAATGTTTAAAACTATGTATTGACGAGGGGAGGCGTGGTTGAAGGCGCCGACCTGTGCATGATATGGTTATAAACTTGAAAGAGTTGGTCGAGTGGCTTGCCATCTAAATTTCGACCGAAGTTTACTTGCCATTTATGGATAACACCTACTACTTTTGGCGCCGCTTGCTGGCCCTCATGCAGTTCTCCTTCACCAGGAACTGCTCAACTTGAACTTGGAACCCAGCGCTCATAACGCTGGGCCATGTATACAAAAACCGACAGAAAAGTTCTGTTCAAGTCTCCACCAACTGTTTTCACAGACAAGCTTATCTCCCAGGAGGCGCGTCGATCTAAGGTGAGCAAAGGACATGCTCATCTCTGACCATCTTTGTCTAAGGATGTGTGTTACTAGGCTTTGGAAGAACAGAAACGCGTGTGTGTGATAGATATTTGCGCATTACTTTTGAACATTCAACATCGTCTTACAGAGACGAGCACAAAAGTTTGAATCCTCCAGGCAACTCGATGCTTTCGCCGATCTCAATCTTGGGAACTCTGATGACGACGGTGACCTTGAGGATGACCCAGAGATAATACGTGAAGGTGTCTCCGGTTTTGTGCAGATGGTGTCACAACCTGTGGAGACCCCGTCTTTGTCCTCCGATGCGCACAATCACGAGACAGTGCAGGCGGGGAAGCGTCGAGGGAAACCCCGACGTAAACGTATCAAAGCCAAGCCGTCCAAATGGGCCGACAAATGCATGTACGCTGAGCTTCTGGAGATGAATGAAGAAGCCCACTTGTGGGACAATCAATCCGGTGATGTGATCGATGGCCTTCCACGCGATTTAGAGGCAGCCTGGGTAGCGGTGGCACCTGTT
This sequence comes from Suillus luteus UH-Slu-Lm8-n1, assembly GCA_000827255.1. Taxonomy (NCBI): domain Eukaryota; kingdom Fungi; phylum Basidiomycota; class Agaricomycetes; order Boletales; family Suillaceae; genus Suillus; species Suillus luteus. The sequence goes on from KN835225.1 coordinate 44,806, forward strand.
CCTACTGGGAAACGATGCTTGGCTGTTACTCATCAGTCAGCCGGAATAGTCGGCATATGTATGCAATAGCTTCTTAGAAGAACCTTTCAACTAATCATATTTTGATAGCGCCAAATACAACTCTTCGATCTCGTGTACTGGGCAAGATGCTCCTTCCTAGATTTCCATCCTCCCTCCCACCTCTTACAGTGCTCGATTGTATTCTCGATGCCAACTGGAGAGACAACGGCATCATTCATGTCCTGGATGTTCTCAAGTGGAAGGGTCAAGATGTCGGCGATTGTGAGACTCCTTTCAGGTGGGCATGCATTGCCTGTGAATGATCTGCTTACTGACATTTTATACAAAGGTTCTGGTGGAGAGATACTCGCTTAGCAGAACTTCCAAAGCCCCCTTTACCATCTGGAAATTTTTCATTTACAGCCCCTCATGCGACAGCGGACAATTCGTCTCAAAATGCCGAGCCACTTGCAAATATGCCTACTTCGGAGCGTGAGCGCTACCGCTTTCCATATCCAACGTCTTTTATCCCAATACCATACCACACTGACACGACATTGACTTCCCTATCTTCGTTTGTCATCCCCATGGCACGATCAACACGAGAAATTAGTTTTGATATCCCTGTGCTTGTCTCACCACCAGAATTCATTTCGCATGATATGGCCGTCGATGGAACTCATGATTCAGTGGCCTCACGATCTACCACATCAGTTATTGCGCGCGTGGATTCCGATGGGTTATTGCTGTATGTGTCTCACGCAAGTTACGAGGAGGGAACCAGTCCCTTGAGCTGCTGGATACCCAACAAGGCTATTACAGAGCTCCCGGAACTTTCTGGTGGTTCTACAGGTCACGACAGCCCACTTGATGTGTTCCAACGGTGCGTGATGTGTTGCTCCAATATATTTTCGAACGCTGACAGTGTCATAGTCTGGTCCAGCGGCGCGCTGTAAGAAATCTTCAACTAGTTGTCGGTTTACAAGACTCTATGGACATATAAACACATGTTTTGTCGCGAATCGTCGTACACGTCATCTACTACCCATCATTGATGCGTCCATCATGCATCCACACCTACGCATTACTGCGCAACCGGCGCCATTCTGTCGTTCAGGTTCATGAACATCACTTTCCAAGACACAAATACTTGTATTCCAGGGACGGTTTAGATAGCAAGTCCGATCACATGAATATATTGTGGACTGGTCATATTGACGCGAAATCTAAATGTTGACAGGGCACGCTTCTCCATACCTAAATTCGTTCATGCCACCCAGAACTACTATGTGCTACTGACACTGCAGCTCAAAAGCCAATGAATATTTGGGCGACAATGATACAAATCAGTATTTACCTTCGATATTTTCCAAGGTTGATAAATGCGTTGATTTGACCGCTGCAAAGTTATTTGCGTCCTCTAAGATCAGTCTACCACGGGGAGACGATCTACAGGGACCTGCTCCAGCAGATGACATGGGTTGAGAACGAAACAAAGGAAGAAAGCAAACGAGCACAGACGATAGGTGGCCAGTTCGTGTGGGTGATGCTGGCATTTCGTGGTGGCGGGAGGTATGCATGGTCCCACCGATATCCAACCCGGACGCTCAAAGTTGGGCGCACACGCACACAGCACATGCACATGATCCTCTCGCACATGCAACCCCTACTAAAAATGGTAATCAATATTCGAGGGTCAATTCACTGTAGGCCACACTTGCCTGAAGACGGTGAAATCGGCAACATTTCGACATATGGCATATCCAACCTCTTTCATGCACCCATTCGCATGGCGTTGACTTACATGACTTTACGACCTTGTTGAAACGTGGTGAGTCGTGCGCATGAACAGACAGGCATGAAATTCAAAGCCCTTGGACTGCATTGACCATAGTCTAACCGTCCGGCGGGTGTGCTAGATTTTTTCAAAACTAATTCGCATTCATTGGTGTGATAATCTGGCAGCAGCAGTGGTAAATGGCTAGTCTCCTGTCGCGACATCGTTGGTGGTGGGTATCAGATATTGATAAAAATGTATCCTAAAACTACAAAAATCCTAGATGAACATGAGAATTGGGATGATCCATCTTCCTCCGCCTAGTTCTTGCTGTCAAAAGCAAGTCTATCCAAAGCTTTCTTCACCTCTTTCTGCCAGTCGGCTGAAATACACAGATAGGTGCCCCAGGCAGAGCAATATACGAGGGCAACTGTGATTCCCATCCATAGTCCCACCACTCCTGTGTCCATCTTAAAAGCCAACCAAACACCAAAAGGAATGCCAATGCCGTAGTAAGCACTGCAAAAAAAGATGTCAAAGTGAGATCATGGCTGGTGCGTGTAGACCTTACCTGATATTGAGAAGTGCGCCGATAAGCTACGAGGGAATTAAATCAAAAAGTGCGACGAAATAACCTAGCACTTACTTGTTTGCCCTGCGCGCGCAAAACACCACCAGTAACGGCGGCGATCCCATCGAAGACCTGATACGTGGCAACAAGTGGAAGAATCGAAGCCACCAGCGCCACCACCCCTGAGACTGAATGAGCATCAGAGCGCACATCACACTGAAATCCTACTGGGGTCATCATTGACAATATACGCCCACGACTGCCTGAATGACATAAACATGGTGCTAAAAGGTTTGTCTGTACGTCAGCACTGCTTGACCTGAAACTGGCGCGCATGTACCTCCATATTACCGAAATCCCAACTGCAAGAGCAATTGCGGCGTACGCAGAGACACCAGCGCGCCTCGCCTGCTTCTCGCCTAGAAGATTCCCAATCCTACTGGACATCAGCCGAGACATCAGTTAAATGTCACACAACATACCGCACAGACGTAGCCAAGGAAAGGGCGAAGGGGGCTTGAAATGTAAAGGTGCTTGAGATAAGAAGAATGGATTGGGCAGCTAGGGCGGTGGGCCCGAGGCTATGAATGAACGTTAGCAAGTTTGACTCCTTATACATCTGGTCACACACAGACTGGCGGCCACTGTCAAAACACATATCAGCATCTAAATTGTTAAGTTGCATACCAATATACGCACAATTATTAAGCTCCCACGACCACCATTCAGATGCAGTCTGGCCAACACCAGCGAGTCCCAGCTTGACAAGACAGCCCAAGCTAGTAAAGCTCCGTACTGATATAGGACACCATGCAGTCCTCTCGACATAAAAAATGCCATATATTACTGATGAAATTGAAATCAGATTGAAAGATATGGAAGTCGCGATTGGAGCTCCAATAAAACCAATCCTGATGGGTTCAGGACCCCACACTAGAAGGCTGTCTGAGCTTCCCATTGAAACGCAAAACACACATAAAACCATTACCAAAAACGTAATTCAAGAGTGCGTTAATCGGCGCCACGACCAGGATGATCTTAGTCGGCACAGCGAAGTGTCCTTGAAAAGTAACCGACAATCAGGATGTAAACTTTCCAGTGATGTACCATACATTACCTTGCGATTGAAAGTAGCGGCTGCGATCCTCAGAAAGTCAGCATTAAGTATACCGATAGTATACATACTGTCGTACCGCGAAATGCAGTTGAAAGAATATGCTGGAAGCCCAAAAGACGACCATTTTAAGTAGACAGCAGCCAGGCGCGAAACCTCAGGATCCTGCCTGAGCAGGAGTAAAATGGATTCAATGTTGAACCAAACCATAAAGACAGGCTGAAACTATATCAATAAGAGATTGATGGGAAAAGGGATGCACATACGACAAGGGTTGCGGCTATTACAACAACTGCGGAGAAGGATTAGAAGTAGAGGCATGCACAAGAATATTATTTACGCATGCGTTGGCTCCATAAGCCGACTAATTGTGGACGACTAGATGTCCAGGCTGCAGGGAGGAGTGTGTCAAGAGCGGATACTAGACCTTGGATGATCGCGTAACCCGATACGCTCGCGGTCATGAAAGCTAATGTTGCAGCAGCAAGTGCTGTCGTGGAGATGTGCCCGATCGCCACTATGGAAGCGATATTGAAACTATACTCAAGCAGGTGAGTTCTACGATGACCGAAGATCAGTGAAGGCTACATTGGAGGCTACTATCTGTACAAACGTATAAATGGGGAGGGCATATTTCGTGAGGACGCCAAGTTCCTCCTGGAATATCACCCAGGTACTGGGACCGTCCGTTCCATTTAAACAGTGGGGCACACCCTCTTCCGAGCGGGGAATCGGAGTTGACAGTAGAGGAGTATTCTCTGTTGGCAAATTGGCCATTATGACTGGCGCTTGGGATGCGAAGGGGATGCTGGGTTGTGGAGCTACCCCATTTGCAATTTGTGTTGGATCATTCTCGGTCCCGTTTAGGAGCCGTCTCTGCGTTTGCTCCTCGAAGTCAGGCGTCATAGACTCCGCAAGCTGAGCAAGCAAGGCGTGGTCACAGGGAAGAGAACCCGGGTGCGCAGACATGAGGAAACTCACTGTTAAACCAAACCGCTCCGTTAGGCTCGCGCTTTATTTATAAAGCAAATTGTAATGCACTAGTCGGTGCGCCAAGGCTGACAGCAAATGCGCTTTGTGACAGCACTTATTCGCGTTCCACCCGAGAACCTTGCAATCATACTAACTCGGCCTAGCGCTTGGGTACTGATTCATAGTCCATTTCTTCTGTGCCGTAGTGACAACGCAACATTGTAGTATGCACAGGCGAGTGGCGCAGCTGGGTCTGGCAAGGAGTAGTGACTTATGCATTAATGAGCACTAGCTATTGAAGAATAGGACAAATATTGAATATAATCACATACCAATGATAAGCATATGTCGGAGTTGGAATGAAAACAGGTTGTAAAAATAATTAAGAGAAATAACTGTCTTTCTCGAATGACGGAGGGTTTGCATCCTCCGCTGCAGCGCACTGCGCATCCTCATGAGCCCAAGGAAGACGATCTTGAAAAACTCAAGAAATGGCAAGAAGCTCGCCTCGAACGAAAACTTCGTGGAGAGTATGAGTCTGCTGTTTTCCACCTTGCGGAGCTTGTGAGTGACGCCTTCATCCGCATTCGCATCACCTCCGAACGGATCTATAACAGGTCAACCAAAATCTTGACACATCACTATCAGTCACTTCAGTCCGTGTAGATGGTGCCAACAATACCAGGAGGTCTTTCTTGGGCTGGTTAGTCCGGCCGTGGCTTGCGCGGCATGCGGACGACCGGGCGAGCGAGTCGAACAACCTGCAAGGAGCGCTGCATACCGCAAGGGGGATAAGCCACATTCTGCAAGAGACGGACCTGTTTCACTCTGTCGACGCAAAAATTCAGAGGAGCCGAGATCACCTTGCCAGGGAAGGGGACGTCGATATTGTTGTCACCACACGTGAAAAAGGCAGGTTTTACTTGAAAACTGCCACGGAATTCGGCAACAATGAGGGTAGCGTTGTGAGCATCGTGTTTTTACTAGTAACGATATGACACCTTCATGTTTCACCACCATCACAGAGTGTCACGGGCAGAGTGCGCAACATATTTGGTGGAGCTGAGTTCCTGGAAGGACATTACTCTGCAGGAACAAAAACGCGTCGCTCTTTCCACGGGCTTCTATCTCTTCCTCTTTCTCCATCTTTGCGCACAATGGGGCAACTTTCGTTGTTCAGTCAGGAGCGAGATCTCTCATCTTTTGCAAGTTGTTCGGAGATTTCACACGGCTTAAAGGTTGCAATAAATGTAAGTCTTATTATTTCTCGTGTAAAATATCAATCATACTGAAGTTGTCCTCCTAAAGAGCAACTGGGGAGCTCATGGTGTCCATGAAGTTGCATATCAGGCTGTTCTAAGGCACATCAACAATTTAGCACCGAGTGCATCAGTCAGGTCAGGATGAATACGTTATATCATTGGGTCTGTATTCAAGGATTATGCAGTATTCGCGAACAAGCTGGTCAAAACATCAAGTCATCGATCTCTCATTCATGGACAAAAGATACCAGAGATGACAAGCTCGCAGCGTCGCGTGGCTACTATGCCAAACTTTTTCAAGAGCTAGCTGGACTTTCAGGGGACGTGTCATTTTACAAGGCCGAGGTTGAAAGCCAAATTTCCCGGCGCCTCGTTCCAGGAATGGTGAGACTCGTGCTATCGTTGGATCGGTATGATATAACTTCATGTTGACTATGTAGAGCCTCTCATTGGTTGCACGGTCTGGCTTTTTAAAGGCTCTTACCAACCCTAGCCATTTTACTGATAGGTTCCAGCTCGGTGGACCTCTCAGTGTAAGGTCGTTCAGGGCAAACAGTATGGGTCCTCGAGATGGAGGTATTTCTCAATTTTCACGTGGAAATGGCCTTCTTTAATCTGACCGCGCTAGTCGATTCACTCGGCGGTGACATTTACTGGTCGACAGGCGTCTCTTTGGTGTCCGATATTCCGCGGAAACCGCATTGGCCCATCAAGTCACATATCTTTGTGAATGCTGGGAGATTGGATGCAATGGACGGAAGTGCGTAATACCCGATCCTTGCCCCTCTAGAAAGATACTGACTGTACTTTTATTCTTCACCTGTAATAGCGAAAGCACTGAGCGATAATTTAATAGGGTGCCTAAGAAAACCCTCGATATCTGCTGGAGTTGGCCTCATATACCGCTTCGATCCTGTGAGAGTAGAGGTGAACTTTGGGGTGCCGCTTGTTGCAAGTAAGAGCGATGGTGTGCGAAGGGGCTTCCAAGTTGGTATTGGCATGGAATTCCTGTAAATTATTCATGTTCGGGAGTCCATGTTAGCATTAAATGTTTGGTGGCTGGTCACGGACCTCGTTTGAACTTGAGTCCAGAGTCTGATTAACGTTCGACGATTTTCATTGGTTGACTGACTGTCCGTGATTATTACCTAATCCTTCACTTCTTGAGTGCTTTTAAGTCATTGCTTGCATCCGCAATCAACCAAGGTGTAATACTTAGGTGTTTCGTACGTTCAATTGTGTTTCATATACGTTCTACTGACCTGTCTGATGTAGTTGCAATGCCACTACCATATGACCTATGCGCTCGCGTCCAGAACGCCTTTCGGGCACGACACAACAAAATAGCAGTGGACCACACAACGCAAAACCTCGGGATCCTCAGCATACTCCTACGGACCGGCTTCATCTCCAACGTCACGCGCGGAACCATTGAGTCACCCTCTCCCACTGACTTCCTCCGCGTTGGCGAAGCCCAGCGCCGTATATGGGCCGAGCTTAAATACCGCGACGACCGGCCTGTCCTTTCGGATATGGAGCTCATTAGTAGACCCAGTAGACGTATTTTCATGGACATTGGGGAGCTGCGACGGATTTGCTCCGGGCGTCGGGCGCAGACGATTAAACCACTGGGTATGGGTGAAATTGCAGTGGTGCGGACAAAAAGCAAGGAGCATGAATGGTTGGAGGCGCGAGAGGCTTTGCAGCTAAATTTGGATGGGGAAGTGATATGTCGAGCTCGTTGAGGAACTTTTATTGGTGCGCACCAGGCCATGGTTTGTTCTGCCATTGAACTTAAATTCCATCTAGTTTCGTCCTACATATGATATAGATTTGTCCACCATTATTGACAAACATCTGGGGCGGATGCATGGTCAGCGCCTTCGTAATGTCGGGGAGGTTATGACTTAATGGCTTTGGTGATTACATCCTCGACGACTAAAGTCACGGATTCACAAGTCTCGAGCGGGTTAGAATAAGGACTTCGTGCAGCGGCTGTGCACCACGTAGCTTCTCCACCATGGAGGCTACACTCCAGCAAGCTCTTGCGCCCTGTCTTAAGCCTGCCGCCTTTCGGATTTTCTTTTCTGCCATAACTCCGGTGAGCTCTGATGGTTCAGATCCTTGTGTACATCTGCACACAATGCAAGTCTCCGGCAGGGAAGCCGGCCATGAGTAGAGAGCACTCGAAGGCACTGTAGCATTGCTCTCTCAAGCTTATGCGTGTAAGAATTTCACCGCTGCGACTCCCGTTAGGTTTTTCACCAAAGAACTTGATAAGGGGATGAATCATCTACACAGTCACCATGACACTCTTTGCCAGTGGCAAGCGAGAGGGTGGTCGTCCATTCCCAAAGGCCGCACCTGCGCGCATGTGAATTCTCGCACTTTCGTAGGCACGGATGCCTGCACTGATGCTCACGCGGACGCCTTTTTGCTAATTTTGTCACTAACCATCTCTTCTTGATGCAGCGCTTTGCGGCTCCCATGATTCTGGGATCCGAGATTCATTTCACTGCGTCGCGTTCACTCTTACTGATGTCGAAACTGCAGCTCACCTCGGCTTACTTTTTTTGATTCAGAATTTGGTCATTTGGGGTCATAGACCCTACGTCGAATATTTTCTCGTCGTCAGCTATCTATCGTATTTTAAGGGGGTTTTGGTGCTTTCGGTCGGCTCACTTTTGCGCATGTCAGAGTTTCCCCTTCGGACAATCTATCTGTTTGCAATCAAGCACACCTGAAACGAGTTCTGGCCCCTGGGTACTTACGCTGAAGGTCAAAAATCACTTGCACACAATTTCACCTTGAATAATCACATTCAAATTTGGCGTAAATGCCTAGGCAAAATCACAGTTTGTAACAAATGATTACGTCAATGAAATGGACGTCAAATAAACTGTGTTCAAGTTGTCGTCTTCGCAAGTTCGCATTGTGTGTACAACACTCACAAGTACTTTTCTCGGACATCGATAACCCCAAATACATGTGCCGTTGAACATTTCAATCAGAAGACAGCAACAGTTTCATTGGGAGGCAGGTATCATGATACTTATGCTGATGGGTTCACAAACAAGGAGCGTAGTGACGAGCCAAATATTCTTCGAAATAAGGTAGTGTCCCACAAAACCCAGAGAACCTGCAAGCTCCGCCCCTACATTAACATCCGTATTTTAAAGGTCAACGTTGATGGGAGTGCAGCCAATGCTGGCGACACCGTTCTGGAGAAGGTACATTGGTTAAATCCTAAACTCGTGGATTTTAGTACTCACGTATTTCTCATTCTCGCAGCATACGGGCTCCTGGTTTGCTGTACAGCCGGTGGAGGTACCGACAACGTTGATGCCAGAGCACGAGAGACCCACAAACGCGTCTACTACGGCAGCGACGTCAACCAAGCCGAGCTCGGTCAGGGTAGGCTCCGTTTGCGAGTACTACAAAATTTTCAATTATGACATCATTGCATGCCTCACATTGGACCGAGCTTACCATGGAGTCTTTCTCGCAGCACTGGATGGTACCGGTGTCGCACTGACTTTGAGCAGCAGCGAAGAGAGCAAACGGAAGGAGGGCGAAGATGCTGAAGATCATTTTTGGTAAGAGAAACTGAATGAGAAAATGTAGGAGTGAGTGGGCAGTTGGGAGCCCTTTGAAATTTCTGCCTTGCTTTTATGTGTTCTCCGTCGTGGTTTACGGAATCCTACCAGAATTTCAGAGGTGAGATTTTCCATTGTCGCCTTCGAAATTTGATCGATCGATTGCGCTAGTGAACACGACATGCAACGATATACTTCCGTACGGAGTTGCATCTTTGCTTCAAGTGCCTTTCAATCTCCTCATAAACTGGCCAGGAGTTCCGTCAAAGACTCTTCTGGATTCTGATGCGGCCGGCAAGTGTTGACGTCGCTGCCATTCTGTGCTTCGTACTGGTCTTCAATGATGGAATAGTTGTTCCGCATGAGTCCTGATTGGGCACTCGTTCTCGTTAGTGTCAAAATTTATCCTGCTTGTTCGGGTCGGCGCAGCCCTGCGTGCTCGGGTAAAAATTTTGACATTTGATCATAACTTCCGCCCAGCCATGCGATTGCACGATGGTGACATAGATATAACACTCTGTGAATGATCACTTCCTCACTGTGTACGCCTCGACTGAAAGACCTACCAATAGGATACGACGGTTGGAACTTGGGATTGTCAAATGCTGCCATGTTAAGGCCGTACGGTATAAATGACTGACGAGCTTAGCTTAACTTTTAAGCGGGTAAGAATTCCGCGTTGGGCGTAATTTCCTCAAGCCTGCTTGCGGTCTTTACACAACGCAAATATCGACGAGCCTCGCCGTGCCGAGTTTTTGGGTTAAGTGAGTATCACTGATATAATAGTCCTCGCATCAAAAGGGCTTGCATGTACTGCTGCAACAGACAATATCATCTGTGTTGCATTGCTGAGACTGCCGGAGCAATGACTAAAGAAGAGTGCGAGGATGCTGGCAATCATTTTGAGAAGTAGCAAGCGATGACTTAATTTTCTGCTCGATACATAAGCTCGCCAGAGTCTAGATTCTGAAGAAGACGCGACCATCACGTGACCGCGTTCGTATTCATTGCCCGGGTCCCGGATCCTGACCTCTTTTACGCTACTCACTTCTAGTATAAGTCTACGGTCTAGACTCCATACTACGTTTCATTGACCTTGATTATTACCGTAATACTGTCTTATTCGTTACCCAAACACATGCCCATATGAGGTCCTAGGAGATCTATCGCGTACATGGAGCGCTTTTCATCCTAATTTTTCTTTCTCAAATGACCGTTCAAGTCATCCGCATTGGGTATCAAAAGATTCTGGTTGCCTCGTCTCCGGAGTCGGTTGTCTAACTTGATTCTGATTCTACGCGCATTGCTGAGTCGGTGAGTACTGTTCGGAGCCTAGGCCGAGATCTAAATGACATCCAATAGTGCAATGTTTCTATACCTAAGCTCGGATCTGTCTATGTTGCGGACTCAATCAACTGCGGGAGTCTATCCTTCTCCTACAATACCCTCTGTGATCACACATTGACGTTGATAGGTGAACAACTGAGATTGACCAGACCATTCTGAATGAATAGTCAATTTCAATATTCTTTGACAAGACTGATGACTCACGGTTTTGACTTCCTCGCAGCATAGAGGTTCCTGGTTTGCACCGCAGCTTTGAGAAGTGCCCACAACGCTAACCCCAGTGCACTCGTTCGTTGCCCGGCGTCCAACGATCCCAAAATATTCTGCTGCCTCGGAAGACTATTGTCGAATGAAAGTGAGCAATCATTTCGCCAAACAATATCTTGGTGATGTACCGTGGATTTTGAGTCGCAGCACATAATCTTGCCTGTGTCGCACTGCGAGTCACCAGCCACAACGAGGATCGCCAAGGATAAAAGAGCTACGATACGGTTTAACATCTTGTGTCGGGATTGGCTGGTAGTGCTGGTATGTATGTGCACAACGGGGTGGATTTTAAGCTAATTGGCATCCTGAAACCAGCCCATTTATGCATTGCCATTGTTTGATGCTGTGTCTCTAAATTGTAGAAGTCCGTTACTTCTTCGCGAAGTCCAACATTCAAACCAGCTACTACGGACCAGCGTCGGTGCAACCAGCCTAGCACCGACGAAAACCGAAAACCGCAAACTACAATGGCGCTCTCACATCGTGAACTCATAAAGTTGCAAGTGTTACTTTTTTGACTACTGCATCGTATGATTCGCCCTTTTGAAGGATAGTGCCTATCCATACACAAACACAGCCTATAAACTTCCTCAAGCGCCCCAAAATTTTCTTGAAGTGGAGCTAAAGTGCGCATTCAAGAGATTGTTGCTTCATCTCCACGAAATTTATGTCCGTTCATCTCGCCTGATAGTTGTTGGCCTTTATGGTGGAGAATAAGTATGCGGATTGCCTTTCGTTGTTTGAACTCTGATGTGATTCTTTGCATCCTCTCCATGTGTGGTGTAATACATATTACGTGCCACGCCAGAAGTCACCCACTCCAATTCTTTCGAGATATCAGTCAACTCCAGACAACCAGCAAGCTCAGCGTTCAAATACTTGTTATTGTCCAAGCGCTTGACAGGAGTCACTAGTTCAGGCCTTCAGGGACCATACTATTGAACACCTCCAATTGCAAGTATAACCGAGTCACCACCTCTTCAATATATGAATCGCTCTTCTGAGTTACGATGAAATTGATCCATTAGTGTCGTCGTCTAAGACTATGATGTCTCGAGGGCTTTATTTGTGTGTTCATTCAACGAATGAAACAACAAGACAGGGGCAAATGAAGGGAAAAATCACAGGTCACATCGTCCTGAATTCAATGGAACACAACGTCCTTGACAGTGTATTGTTGTCTCAATGTCTCGTGCAATGATCATGCTCGTATTATCCGTCGTTCTAGTTAATAACGTTTCTTTCAGCCTTGATACAGGTCCAAGAATTCTTCAGCAGGGAAGCTCTGGGAATCGAGTCTCACAAATACAATGATACAGTAATACAAAACAAGAACCTATGTTTTGTTTATACTACCTGTCTGCTGCGCCGCAAGCGGTTGACAGTACTGGATCGGTCCAAATGTGATTTCAGCATCCGCAAGGTCTGCACAATTTCACCTGACGCCATCATCAGTTCGGAGAGACAACAATAACGAATGCCTCAACTCACCCGCAAGCTTCGGCGTATCCGCCTCGAAGTCGTAGCGCTTGCTCCCGCTGTCCCGTTGCACGATGATCTTGAAAAGTGTCGACGATTTCGCGGACTGTTGACATTGGATGATGCTCTTGATATGGTGCGACACTGTCTTTCCACTATCAAAGACCGCTTTGGCCCTGTTTGTGGATGGCATGATCTGGAGGAAGACCGTCATTTCCGAGCTTTAGTGATAATGGAGGATCTTACATGGATATAAACACCATCAATGGCCAAAGTACGTTCCTGGCGAGCTAGCATAGGCATTTTGCGGTAAATGGTGTATCTCTTTATCGAAAATTAACACCGTGAGGAACATCCATCAGAAAGGATGGCGAACCTTGTATGCTGTTGCGTAGTCGGCCGCAGCGCTTAGCTGCATCTCTGGGACATCCGATATCCGTTTGGAAATAGAAGCTGGAGCAAGAAAGAAAAACTTAGCAGCTGTTCTGAGCGTAAGATGGTTACTAATACCATTCGGGTCAGTGGTGCGTGCTGATCTGCTTTCAGGCTCGATGCCCAGTTGGGGTAACGTGGATCTCTTGACCAGTGTCAGCTCGCGTCTACCTCCGAGACTAGCAACCGTGCGGTCGAGGTATGCCAGCATGTTGAGTTCGTTAACGATCAGAGCGTAGTCCTTGAGGTTTGCCAGTTTGCGCTTCCGGCAAACCACTTCAAGTACCTCCTGCATGTACATACCCGCTGACCTATGCTCAGTGGTGAGGATGGAAGAGAGCAAGGCGGGAAAATCCGACTTACACAGGGATGGTGGTGGATATATGGACTGCATCAGCGGAGTCTGCAACGCGAATACGCAAGAACAACTGGGGTCCATGGCTCGACGAAGGTCCCAAAGAAGATGATAAGATTGGAGTTGTACCGAACATCGCGCTTGTAGGGCCGGAGACGGACGGCAAAGCCAAGCCACCTGGAGGTCCTGAATCCTGCTTCTTTGGCGCTGCCATGACTCTCGAGGGCCGTCGCTGTATCTTGGTCTCTAGTTGTTCATTTTGTTGTACTGAGGAGCATGATAAGCGATGACAAGCAAAGAAGAAGGTGCCGTACTTTGCAGCGGGGTAGCAGCTAGGATCGCGAATGCGTCGAAACCAAACTTTGAGATCTTGCCTGTGCGGTCGGGTGCTATGAAAGAAATGGATGAATCTTCTGCTATGGCAAACGACCAGCTGGACATACGTGGGAAATCCTCATCAACCTCGCCATCATCCTCTGCAATGCGCATGACCCAGCCTATTGCAGAAAGCTTTGGGTCATCATCACTAACACCTGCATTCAGCTCAGGCAACCATCGCTCGTCCCAGTAAGTCCACAAGGCAAAACCGATGACTTCCTCGATAGTTGCATCTTTCCGTACGTTCAGAGTCACATGTTCACCACGAGGTTCTGTCGCATGCGGGAAGTAAACCTTGACGTCTACTGAGGCCGTCTCTCCCCGTCCAGATATGGCACCATACAGTTCACTGAATGGGTTGGCGGGACCGCCTGATGAAGCAAGGATAGCGGTAAGAGCGGATGCATGCGGGCGCGCTGGCGCGACAGGCTTGCGTGTGAATGTCATGTCGGACGGTGCGTCGATAACGGGTAGTGATATTGAGACGCCTCTTCTGCGAGTTTCACGTTTGGGGGGTGGTGGTTCAGATCGCTGATCAGGCTTTGACACCGGACTGGTCATCTCGAAATAAGTTTCGACGGGCTTGGATTGGAGGGTTGGAAGACGCTCCTCGCGAGTGTTGTCTGTAGAACGATATTCGGACACGGGGCTGAGTCGTGAGCGTGTTCGGGAGAATGGAACAATGAACGGCGATGTTCCGAGGGTGGATAAATTAGACCCAGACAGTGCTGAGGCAGTCCCCGAGGGCAGGGAGATCCCATCAGATGCGCTGTCCGAGTGCATGCCTCGAGTGGCGGCGAAATCTCTATATGTGAGGCGATGAGCTTTGCAACTAAATGAAATATACAACACCGTACGGATCAAATTCATCAACTTCATCCATATTGTCGTCTCCTGGGGCTACCAAATCATAGTCGTCATCGTTATCATCATCCATCATCGCATCCTCATCATCTGATGAAGAGAGATCGGGATTGAGGCTACGTGTCGTTAAGGAGGGAATTTTTGGCATGGAGGCTGGGACGCCGCGACGCGCCATCATTCGCACCCTGCGCCTGGCTTCCATCTCGGCCGCACCTTTGAATTTCGGCACAAATGGAACATCCTTCGGTGGTAGCTCAGGAGGGGGGTCGTCTTTCCTAAGTTGATGTTGTACAGGTAGAGGCTGCGAAACATCAGCCTGTTCAGAAGTGATTGGACACGGGTCAACGTCGCTAGCAGCAGTTATGAAGTTTACGCGCGGGAGAGCAGCGGGGGCATCTGCTCCTTCGTTGTGCATGTTGGCTCTCTTTGCGATGAGAGAGGCTCGCTTTGATGTAGAAGCACGTCGACCTGATACTCTCAAGCCAAACGCTCCCGATCTGTTGCCCATGATTGTTTGGTGGTGCTTAAGACCAGTGGCTCCAGGGAAACCCGATGAGGACTTATCAGGAGCCTCCGATTCATCGTCTGATATAGGCGGACTGGAGGGGTAGTCGAGTTCTGGCCAACGATGAACATCGGCGAGTGAGGCTTCGAGGATATAAGGGTTTGAGGTATAGGATGGGCTCAGGGAGATTATACGCGCGCCATAAGGATCATCGACGTTGCGCAGATAGGACAGTCTTAGACTGTGAACTAGATATCTGTATATCAAAGGGATGAGTGCACCATTGGGATCAGCCAGACCTTACCAGGCGTACCCTGGGTCACTGATGAGAGACATGACGTCTGATCCTACTACAGGTTCGGTGAGCGCCCTGACGCGGACGAGTCACTCGCAAGATACTTAGTGAAACACAACTTCAGCCTTCGGATGTTTGACAAACAGTGAAGCCAAGTCTGAGCAAGAAAGCCGGTTATTTAAAAGTTCAAGTCGCTGGCTAGACAACTGATCCAGTTTACACTGCAGTAGTACGTACAAAGTACCATTACCAATCCAGGTCCAGGTCGACCGGGTATATACATGTAACCGGTAACCGGTGAGGGCCAGTCCAGCCAGTTGTTCAGCGTCGTCTCGAGTACCTAGACAGCGGTTTGCTTAGCGAAGGTAACGAGTTCGCAGGCCAGAAAAAGCACAGTGTCGAGATAGATCATCGATTTGAGCCATATTAATACCAACGGCGAAGTACGAAGTGGAAACGACTCATATCAAGATCGCCGGAGTCATGTACTTAAAAATATTTCCTCGTTCTCTGCATCACCTGCATAACATCATCTGGCTAGCGTTAGCTTGACAAGACACGGCGAGGTGCTCTTGGACCGTAGGCTTCGTCTGAGAAGTCGTTCGTAGTGCATCTCATCAGTAAAATCATTCACTGTATGGAACATTCTTCATCCCTTTTGGTGAGGACGGGTCGCTGGGTTAACTGCATATCAATCTTGATAACGCATCGAGATGTCAAAAGCTCACTAGAGAATGGATAAATTCACCTGACATAAATCATTTTCGAAGGAGTAATTAAGTTCATCTTCGACTGTGGCAGTGGGAGTGGCAGTCGACTCATCAGCGTGTTGGAAGTATACCTTCTGGTATATATGGGACGCGTACGAAGTCAAAATCAACTCAACTGGTTATTTTTTCATAATCGATGAATTTCCTGTGCGCCAATCGGTTAATTTGCAGAGTCTCGTCGCTGTACCGAGAGCCAGTGGGGGACGAACGTTTGGAGTTGGCGCCACAATAAACCAACCTAGTGGCGCAAGGTCGGTGAAAGATACATCATCGGTAATAGACCAGGCACCAATTATATGTTTGATGCAGAAGGTTTTGCATGTAGAAATGTGCAAAAGACAAAAATCGGGCGATCCCAGGTCAAGGTTGCGGTGTAGGCTAGTCATTGCTGGTCTCCCCTAGACGCATGAAAGGAGTCGGTATAAAGTTCAGAAGAACAGATGACAGACAGTGAGATGGAGCACGCACAAGTAATGCACGTTCTGAGGTTCAGAAGACTGACTGGGCAAGAAGGGTCAAATGGTAATAACTTGAAGTGAAGAATTTCTACCCTACGTGTGCATACGCTTGGACTGCCTAAAGTAGCGGATGAGAGAATCGGATCCGATACGGAGCTCAGTCAAATAGCTTTAGTCAGTACTCGTTGTGCAATGCGTTGAGATTTTGTCGCTGCTTCGGCGAGGTCACCTTCAGATGTAGGCTGGCCGACTCGGGTCTTCCTTTGATGGACTAATCGAAGGAAGACAGTATGAGCTTCGTTCCTTCGCAGTAAGTATGTAAGCGCGGTATTTGGGTCTCGCGTCGCAAAGACTACCCCTCGGGCTTCTTTCAACGCCATGGAGCGGAGAGGGGAGTTCCAAAACTATGCTGGATGTGGACCTGTTGAAAACCACCAAAGAAGATATGCCAATAGCCTGTATCGCAATATATGCTCTAGCTAGACGTCGCGAAAGTCAATCGTGTTCAAGTCACTGCGTTAAACAGTACAGATGACCGAGTTTAAGTGGTCTCCGAGTCCCCGAAGCGGCCACTGTGCAAAAGAAAAACATACGGTGAAAGAGCAGTACTGGAAATTCTTTCCATAGTACTGGCGTGGGTGTCGACGTACCTCTCGGGTTTCTCTCATAGCCGTAGAGCGGACTCGGAGAGCTCGGGGAATTGCAAAACTGTCTGATGGGGTCAAAAAATCCTAAAGAAGTCTGGCCGTCGGTGTCACGTGATGGCCGACCAATGAGAAGTGATTCACTAGGATTCCAGTCGCAACATAGAAGACGCGCCTACGGATATACACCGTCGGCATTGAGTGCAACTACATGATGCCGACACGGCGGGGCTCGGTCACTGTGATGAGATCCCGAGGTTCGTAGGGATATAAAGGCTGGCGGGTTTGCTCGATAACACTTCAGTTCAAATTGCCCATTAGCTTGATCACCCAACTTCAACGCTCTTTCAAAAGCATCCCAAAACCAAACCCTAGTCTTGTAAAAATGTTTGTTCGTATCCTGTCTATCACATCCCTTGCTGTTCTGGCTATCGCCTCGCCCCTCGCTCTGCGCGCTGACGGACAGTGCGACACTGGCAATATCCAATGTTGTCAGTCAACTCAACCTGTGAGTTTCACATATTATGGCGCACCATCTCTGTAACTCGTATTTATATCGATATTAGGTCGATGCGTACAACAATAACGCAACGATGTATGGGGAGATCCCTATCCTCATTGACATCCTCGGTGACGTCGGCCTCGGCTGCAGCCCAATCTCTGTGATTGGCACTGGAAACGGTGCTAACTGTCTCCAGCAGCCCGTCTGCTGCAGTAACGAGTCATACGTGCGTACTCAGCTTTCGTTGTCCGTATTATACTTAACGTTTTGTAGAGCGGCCTCATCAACATCGGCTGCACGCCCATCGACCTCTCCCTCTGAGCTGAAGGCGGGGAAGTGCGCTTACGACGGAGTGATGAGCGCGAGCTTTGGACGCAGTCGCTATCAGTTTGTTATAGTCTTCTGAGGTTCCCTATTAGAAATATGTCAATGCACGCTCTTTGTTTCAAGTTAATTCCTCCGAGCATCTGAAATAAGAGTCAATAGTCCAGCTGCCATTAATGGCACCTGCTCGTCAGCTAATGTAGCCTTTTGGTTGGACTTTCATCTGCTCGGGCCCCTGTCCTTACTGGCAAATCTGAAATTTCCAAATTAGGCAGGCGTTCAAGAACGCCCTTTAGGGGACACGTACGAAACAGAGGCTCTAGAGCTTTCATCAGATGGATATTCTCTAGGATCGTTACTTTTGGACATGCTACCATGCCTTTAATTCCGGGTCTTCGGTTTTATGAGGCATCATTGTATGCTTTGACGCGGTGTTTAGGTTTTCACTGCGGACTTGGGGGGTAAATACACCTCAATAAATAATGGGCAACTCAGAAAGCTATCCTGCGGATGTGATAATATAACTCAATCATAGCGCTTCAATCATCTGCCGGACTTCTCTTGCCCTCCCTGCGAATAATGATATTTGCTTCTTCCCATCCTGCATGAGTTGCTCATAGCTATTTTCGATCTCTCGTCTTATCCATTGCTCGACCGTAAGACACCGCTCTTCAGGAGTGAGCGTTTCTGGTTGGAGAGAAGGGATGGTTGCGAGTTCGGGAGATTGAGAAGGTGGAAGTGATGTTGGAGGGTGGGGTGGGCTAGAAATGGGTGGGTCATATGGCTGTGGCGTCTCATCAATAACCATAGGTGTGTCGTTGTCATGAGGGGTCTCGGGTCGTGAGGGAGGATGAGGTGTGTTTCTAAGGTTGTCCACCTCTACATCGCTCGGGTTGTGTTCGCTACGAAGATCGTCCTGAATGCGTACTCGTTGTACAGGAGTATCGTCCACTTTCGCAGGGGCGTCGGCCTTTGCTTCCGATGGGACACTTTCTATTTCTGATATGATAGGGTCTGTCTCAGATTCTGAGGCTACCACCTCAGGCTCGGGTGGGTTTGCTAGTGCTGACTTGGACGCTCTCACTGGGGCCTTCTTGCTAGTCGTTTTAGCCTTGGCTGGTGGCTTAGATGTGGAGACGGCGCGTCCCTTTCGTCTTGTCTTGGGTGCTGGCGCCTCCTCGACAATCTCTGCCTTCGCGAGTTCGTCACCTGAGTCAGACTGTTCAGGTTTGGTTCCGGACGGAACATCAACGGCCCCTTTCTTCGACCGTGCTCGTGAGACAGTCCGGGGTTTGCTACCTGATGCGTTGAAAAATGGACATCGCGTGCTGGATTTGGTGTCGCGCTTCCTATGTTCCCCTCTGTCATGGATGGGTCACCTTATGTCTCGAGGAGAGAACTTCATGTACCCACATTGGATCATCGTCCGTGTCCCATCCACCCAGTGAGAGGTTGCAATACAAGCAGGTCACAGTATCATCACCCTTTGTTTGGGGAGTATACACGAACCCTCCCTGGGCCATCTAAAGATGATGAATGAAATTAAAGCATGGAGTATATGAGCGTGGGGACGCACCTTCTTCGAGCTAGCGCCATGGTCATCTTGTCCATCATGAGGCCACAAGCCTTCGCCGAATGTCTGAAGACGTGCCTTCTCCATCGCCTTGCTCGTTGGCAAGCGTTTCTTGTTCAAGAATACGAAGCTAGTTATGTTATAGACACCTCTTCAACTTAGAAGACGCGTGCACGCACCTTCCATCCTCTGCAATATCTTCACTGAGTCCGCACCGGACTATTGCCCATGCACAAGTACTGCCACACTTCTGCCAATGAATAAGAAAAGGGTTATCCTCCTCATCCCAGTCGCTCAGCTCTTTGTGACACAGAAAGCAAGCGACGCTATCCTTGTCCTCCCAGCTTGGTACCCAATAGAAGCCTGCTTCGGCAAGAGTGTGCGGGTTGGCGTTGAAAGAGGAAGGATGGGGCCACTTCACGGTCGCGGAAGTAGCGTTGGACTTTGAACTCTTTTTCACGCGCTTGGATTTGGAAAACGAGTCGATGCGTGCTTGAAGGCTTTCCATCGCGCTCAAGATGGTCTTGGAGAGAGATCAAGGTTTGAGAGGGTCACGTGCATGTGCATTGTGCGCGCCGATACACCCGGCCGGATTCCGACAAGAGCTCGCTGTCTACCACGATCCACAACTATATTCTTTCGACGACTGCAACGACGATGAAGAAGACATACGGACGTAAGAACTCGCGCCGCGTGCGACCAGATACGCCAGATGTGGAGGTCGTGCTTTCACCACCGCGGAAACGACCCAGAATCGAGGTTGAGATCGTGCAGCCGCCATCAAGTGCGCATTTATCACCACCAAAAGTAACCAGTCCTGTCCGAAGAAGTACGACGATGCCTGATGTAGGCTCAATATCGAGCACGCCGTCTAAAACTCGTACGCCGACTAAGCCAGCGCGGGACCTGAGCACGTTGTTCTCCACTTCTCCGCATCGGACACCGAATACACCTGGAAGGTCGGTCGGAGTGGTGAAGCGTATGCTGTCGCGCTCACGCACGGAGTCGTTCATTGATAATAATGCTGGTCATAATGTTCGCTCAGTAACCCGTGAGTCTTAGGCACCCTACTGAGATTTGGTGACACTAATATCGCTTCCCCTAGCATCGTCCAACACACTTCCTGTCTATTCTTCTCCACCAAAGATAGTTCCCTCACGTTCACCTTCCCCGACACAGAGCAAACCCATACTGACAAAGCACACACGGACGTATGCTGGCGCATCACGTTCATACCGTATCGCGCTTCCAGCAGCTGATCTCGCAGAGCCAGATGATACACGTGAATCTTATGCTGACTTGCGATCTCGGTGGGGTGTCGACAACTCTGAGGACGATCCACGTCCTTTTGACAATGATACACGGACACTGAAGAAGACCTCTAGCGTGGGTTCACGTGTGCTAGCTAATGGAATGATGAATGATCTCAAGAGTATCACGGAGTTGCGGAGCAAGGGCGAGAGCAGACGTTTTCTTGACGAGGTTGGGTATCTATTCGAAGGCATAGAGAGTGGTTGTGCTATTGCACTTCGCAGAGCTAGGTGCGTACTGACGTGATCTAGTAACAGACTCACTGTAGCTCATTTCCGCCGTGATTAGTGTTTTGGAAATTGTTACTAAACTATGCGACCCCGAGTTTAACCGCCGTGCGAAAACATCTGACTTTTATGCTCGCGCTTGGGATGTTTTCCTCAAGGCCCGCAGAGATGGTCCAGACAAGGTACGTTCGTATCTTTTATTTCTAGCCTGTCGGGCCTTCGGTACGAAACATGAACTCAACCTTCCGTAGATTCTTGACGCCACCCTCTCCTTCTTTGTGTTCCTTTCCACCCGCGACCCCCAAACCCTTTCAGAACTTGCTCATAAACCTGAACTTGTCCCCACCCTCCTCGATATCCTGCGCTCCCTTACTCCCACCTCCGACATGAATAGCAATGGGCTCAATCAGGGTGTGTCCTGTAAATTAATTCCATGAGCTTCTTGTTGTTGGTTTCCATCAATGTGACCACCCGCTGACAAATATCCAGGTCTAAAGAAAGACATTCTTGCACTTGCCCTGTCAGGGGTAGATGCTGCGGGGCTGAGAGCATCAGGCATCGTGAGGACAGACATGGCGCCGGTGAGTAAGTTTTGTGGCGGCTGTCAAGAATGACGTGATAATTGGCCTTGTTCATTTTTTGGGATTTTGTGACATTGAATTGGCATTCACATCATGTTGATTGTCGGCGGTAGCTCAAAGCGCTTGCAGACGTGATCGCAAAATCAGGAGTGATGAAGGATATACGTGGGGTACGTTATGTTGTCGCGCCTTTCATTTTGATCCCCTTGTTGATTTCATTTATACCCGACCCGTGCTGTGCCTCTATTGCTGCGAACGTTTGATCGTTCTTCTGGACTCGTCATGAACATCATAGCTCTCCACCCGGACCTTGCTCAGCACTACACTCTCATCATTGCCTCATTCCCTCCTTCCGCCTGCATTTCTTACCCTCCCATCAATTCTTAATTCCCTCCGTGCAGAGCTACTGCTTGTACCTTCACGCGTCAGTGCTTGGGAGAGAGGCTTAGAGCTATTCCCTGGTTATACAAGCGATATAGGACTAGGAAAAAATGGGAATGCAACAAGAAATGGGAAAGGGAAAGAAACACACAAACCCTCAGACCCCCTGATAGAGATCGCTACTCCCTCCCTCGCTCACATCCACGCCTGTCTCCGCGTCGTAGATGCATACCTCTTGGAAGAGTGGACAGGCCACATTCCATCGCGTTCTGGTGTCGCAAGTGGTGGTTCACACGAGACTAGAGAAAAATTAGAGATCCACCGTGCGCTGGCAGACCCGTCACTTTCAGACGAACTAATGGAGTTATGCGTGGCTACTGAGATTCTTGTGCGAGATTGTGTACGAAATTTGGATACGATGAACAAGAAGGAGGATGCGGAGGAAGAAGGTCTGGGTGAGCTTGGTACGTTTTTTTGACCTCTTTCTCTCTTCACTTCAATTTTTTGCTTCCTTCTCGAACTCTTCTCCAAGCCATTATCCCAAATGTTGTCTGGGTACCCGCCCACCCTTCTCCATGAACAGGGGATGAATGAAAACTCACGCTCCTTTCAACAGCACGTAAAACCCTATTCTCGACCCTTCGTATCCTTACACTTCTTCCATCGTCTACATCCTCTCATCCACGTCCTTCTCCTTCATACTCTCGCTCATCCCCGACATATTCTGACAACCTCCATGATTCCTGGACACCTAGCGACTCGGCACTATCCCTGGTTACCCGCGTGGTATTGCGTGCACAAGCTGGATGGGTTGGGAGTCTTGGAGGTGATGGTATTAAAGGGAAACGGGACGACGAAGCCACACAGGGGAACGAACAACATGCGGTAAAACCGGAGCAGCTAGAGGACACAAATACTTCTTCCCCGCCTATACGTGGCTCCCAACATGAATCTACACGTTCCCCTCGGAAACGGACACCGCTTCCTGTTCCTTCACCGTCCAAACTTGCGTATAAACCTTCGAGCAAAACGAATGTTTCAAGTAAACACGGCAGGCGGGGTACGTCGTGCAGAAACAGCACGCCGAATAAAGGTACTAGCACACCGAGCGAAGGAAACGACATGGGTAAAGGGATAAGCAAGGCCATATCAGCCCCGCCATATACCCTCACACGTGTTGAATCTTTTGACTTGCTTTGCCTGGCGCTTGGTTTGCTTCTAAACTGGGCGTCTGAGGGCATCGAAGGTGGAGGGATGATTGAGGGGATGGGACGCATTCGTGAGTATTTCTTCCTCTCCTGCTGCCGAGTTGTTGTCGACGATGCTTTTCATCATTACTGACACTTCTCGCATAGTTCTCAACCGTGCCTGCTCTTCTACTCGCGGCTGCTCGCACATCTGTTCATGCCCTCCGTCTTCACAGGTCCCGCTGCTGTCGTGTTTGGTGTCTGTGTATCAGGCATATAGCAGTTCTGTATCTGTATCGACCGACTCTTCATCGCGGAAACCAATTTTTTTGTCTGGCCATGAACGTAAACCGACCTTAGGTGCCGGCCGAAAGCCGCCATCTGCACGTCAGAAGCAAAATTCACCCTCTGCGAGCCCTAGCTTCCCCTCCACCTCTCCTAGATGTAAAACTGGTTCATCCAAACCCACAGTGAACATATCCAGCATGCCTCACTCTCCCGAACTCACTTTCCTAGCGGGGTACACTGCTGTCCTTCTCGGCCTCCTCTGCACACCGACAGCTCCGCGTAGAATCCGAATGCTACCTACCAACCGATCACTAATATTTGGTGATATCTTCATCGAGACGCTTATCAGAGACGTGCGAGACTTTTTGGCGCTGTATGACGATCTCGAGGGAGAACCCTGTGACGAAGACAATGATATTGATGTGGATGTGAGTCTAGACACGGATCAAGGGCAAAGTGGGGGAAGGGGGAGGGGTAAAGTGCTGGAGAAGAGGAGCGAAGATGTAGCACGTGGGGTACTAAGGACGTTAGAGACGTTACGAGACGATGGACTATGAGATAGTCGTCGATACTTACCTCCGACTGCGGTCTCGGTTTTTGTTTGAAGATCCTGTCTGTCAATGACGATGGCTTGTTGTACCGTGGCATCATAGAAGGAACGATTGACTTCATTCTGTTGTGGTGGAGACGAACCGTTGAATTCGAAGAGGGCCCACAATTTGCATCCTCATGGAAAGTTGGCATTGAATATTGAAGACGAACAGTAACTCAAACAAGATAACTCGCATGGTTCAATCTAGCGATCCTGTGGGCCAGTGGCAGGGGAAACGCTTTGGCGCGGAACCCAACGTTGCTTTCGAGTCAGACGTAAGGGCATGCGACGGTCAGCGCTTGGGCTACACGTTACACTACTTTAAAACCGTCCAAGTCGAAGTCAGTACGAATCACAGATGAACCCACGATCATCGATGGTCCCTGCTCACGACAAATTAGTATATCGAGCTCGATCTGTTCATGCCAGTCCTGTATACGTAGAAACACACCGTAGCCTGTCGGAAGAAAGCAGCAAATTTCATCCTGTCCCTTACGTACGCAAACAACAGAGACCACAATCATTTTTGTGTCGACCCCGAATCCCCGAAGGTTGGAACTTGGTAGTGGGTGAATTCGCGTCCGAGCCACTCCGAGCCGCTCGGCATCTTGCGGTGTTTCCGCATAAATTGGAACCCGCTCAGTGCTAAGAGCTCCCATCTGTCCTCAACGTCCTGCTCGACGACCACGACCACGACGTCCATTATGCTTGCCCGCTCTGCCGTTCGTGCTTTATCCGCCAACTCCCGTACTTTCTCTTCGTCTGCTGCAAGGCAGACGAAAGTTGCCGTCCTTGGCGCCGGTGGAGGCATTGGGCAACCATTGTCGCTCCTTCTCAAGACTGACCCCCTCGTCACCTCTCTCAGTCTCTATGATATCCGTGGCGCACCTGGTGTTGCAGCTGATGTAAGCCACGTCGACGCTCATAGTGAGGTACGTTGTTACTCGCTACATACTTAACTATGGTTAGTTCAACGAACTTCCAAGGTCAATGGTTACCCTGCAGACAAGCTCGACGAGGCCCTTGACGGCGTCCAAGTCGTTGTTATTCCTGCTGGTGTCCCAAGAAAGGTTCGTCTTCTCTCCCTATCTTTATGCCAGTCCTGACCCTGCCTCTTAGCCTGGTGTAGGTCCTACAATTCCTCTGTTACTCCGCTCTAATACCTTTCATAGATGACCCGTGATGATCTATTTAATGTCAGTTATACATGTCTTCCATTACGGTAGTCCCTGCTGATTTTATCTCGCAAGACCAACGCTTCCATTGTCCGCGATCTCGCAGCAGCGATTGGCCGTGTCGCCCCTACTGCCCACATTCTCGTCATCTCAAATCCTGTCAACTCCACCGTCCCCATTGTTGCCTCTACACTTCAGAAAGCTGGCGTTTACAACCCTGCTCGCCTATTTGGTGTAACGACCCTTGATGTCGTCCGTGCTGCTCGCTTTACTGCTGGTATTGCAGGGGTTAAGCCCGCAGACACTCCCATAACTGTTGTCGGTGGTCACAGCGGCGCGACCATTGTGCCTTTGCTCTCGCAGAACGCACACGGAAAGGCTATCGCGGGCGACAATTACAAGGCCCTTGTCCACCGCATCCAGTTCGGTGGTGACGAGGTCGTGAAGGCTAAAGATGGTGCTGGCAGCGCCACCCTTTCGATGGCATATGCTGGTGCCAAATTCACCAACTCTCTATTGCGAGGCTTGAATGGCGAGAAAGGTGTCATCACGCCCACCTTCGTCGAGAGTCCTCTCTACAAGGACCAGGGTATCGATTTCTTCTCATCCAATGTGGAGCTTGGTGTAAGTAGCGGACGCAAGCCATCCACTACATTCGTACTCAAGTGCTCTACAGGTCAATGGTGTCGAGAAAATTTATCCCCTTGGGCCTCTTTCCGCTGAAGAAGAGAAGTTGATGGAGGCCTGTTTGCCTGAACTCAAGAAGAACATTGAGAAAGGCAAGGCATTTGTTGAGAGCTCGTAGATTGATCCATTTAGATTTGCTGTCGCTCAAAATATTTTTGCCATATGCATGACTACAATGTTCAAAACTCGTGCATAAACGAACGTATCTTAGAAGGTCTAAACTCTCCTCGCCAGGTTCCGAGGCTGTCACGTTAGTATGTGCACAGGGTGCAGCGAGCTGCCACAGGTAGTTCAATTTAACGATCGTTTCACTTTCACAAAACTTTCGTAACCGCCAGGTTCGGTATAGTTACGAGAGGTGCTGACAGCCTTGAGTATAACACCCGTGGCGTGTGTGATACTCCGTGCTTCCCGTCCTGACGCCCACGAAATTTAAAAGTGAGTGCCTTAAAGCAGTCAAAAGATCTTTGACCCTTGCTTGGCTCGATTGGCATGGTACTTTGCATCCCGTTGCGACCTGATGCATTGATGAGTCACTCGATGTTATACCCCTGATTTAGCTTGTCGGTTTCCATATATTCTACCCACCGTCCTCAGTGATACTAGCACCTCCCTCAATCGGGCTCTCTTAAGCATGGATTCACAAACCTTCATTGGCCTCTTAACCAGCCTTCGGTCCCAGAATGTAAGTGATTGATATGTGTTGACATTGCGCTTCACTCATCTATAATCTTGGCACTCACAGTATTTTTTCGGTGCTATCATTTTGACCAGAATATTTTTATAGCTAACAGGATTCATGCTAGTATCACTATCGGTTTTTTGGGTGTGCACTCTTGTCATTGTCCAGTCATCATTCACAAATATCTAGTCACAGGTCTATGATTGTTTCCTGACCTTGGACCAGGAGGTGATTTCATCTTTGCGAGATGTAGCCTGTCGATTGACAGGCTAGCTGTCTTATATAGGTATCTCTGCTTCATGGGACATCGTGGAAGAAAGGAGCCATCCTTTATGTGATGTCGAGATACATGCCAGTTTTCTTGCTCTGTGTTCGCATATACAGTGAGTTCAGATAGATTACTCAATCGTCAACTCGCAGCTGACAAGAGTACGGAAGTGAACTATCTCCAGAATGAAGATTTTGTGGTAAGCATTTCTCGGAAATAATGTCACCCGCCCGCTTGACAATTGCCGATGTAGACTTGTAAATCCCTCCATTCAATATGGTATTGTAAGTGTTGTAGCAATGGAATTATCAATTCCGCTTCAAGTTTGTCCTTCAGGTGCTGCTGCATTCTGCGTATCTTGTGCAGAAGGTATTACAAGCTTCATAGTGTATTCACGCCGAATACTCACATGATCTTCAGGTATCTTCATCCTTCGCACCTATGCATTATGGGGACACAATAGATCAATTCTGGGCCTCATGCTGTCAACAGTACTCGTGTGCATGCAGTTTCTCTCCCGCGTTGCGTACTGACACACCTCACTTCAGTGCTTGGTGATTGCGGATGTGGTAATGACAACTGCGATTTCGAGCCATCTGGAACGTGAGTGTCTTCAAGAAGCGTCATGTCAAAATCCCTCAGTGTATGGCGACGACAGTTCAAGTATTGGGCGGGGGTGGCGGTTGTTTCTCACCAGTATCAGAAGGCAAGATGTCTGCACTTCCTTGGACACTTCTGGTAGCATTCGAGCTTGGTGAGATCACGAAGCTATAGATGTAGTCGAGTGCTCACTGTTTTGCCTCAGAGATCATAGTACTCACCATGATTCGTGTATATTGGGCATACCGCGAAAGAAAGTGTCTACTACTTGATATTCTCCTACAACACAACATTTTTTACTTCGGAACCGGGCTAAGCAAGTGTTCAACCTTTATAGCTATCATAACAAAATTGAATTTTCAATCCTAGCACTTTCGGTGGTCAATATCGTAACCATGAAATGCCTGTCGGTGCGCACAAATCCGAATCCAATTCGATATCTGTTGGGTGTCCTGATAATTTTTTTACGCAGTACAACTTCTCAAATATGTTCGGATCATTTCAAATCGTCATGCATACGATCATCGTTACTCGGATGCACCTACAGTTTTGCGGCACCAGTCAGGTTTACGACTCATCTGAGTCCGAGTCCGGAGCCGCCACATCTTACTCTCAATTGACACATGTCGAACTTCAGACGAGTTCGCACTTGGATGCATGATGATTCAATATAAATTTTCCCGAGTCATTCGGACATTTTGTTGTGTTGCAACGTGCAAGTTACATGAACGACCACACTGGACAATGACAAAATTCATGTTTTTTCATTGAAACTATGGGCGATCCGCTGGACAATTCACTGGCGGGTTCTTCAAAATGGGTATTGGGTTTCAAAATTTGCCGATCATCATATTGTGAGCTGCACACTGCGAATATAAATTCTGTGATTTTAGCTGGTGTGCTCTATTGTCTGTGGAATACAGCTGTGAAGTCTTATCACAGTGAAGACCCAGTGAAAGTCGGTCAGACGCCACATCAGGAAAACCCTCCGCTATAAACCTAGACTAATTATGTCGAGTTTGACAAATTTTTCTCTAATTTCCAATAATTTCACAAAGGTAGGCACCTTAGTGGATTAGAGAAATTTTTTTACTGCCCCACCATATCTCACTTGAGCGCAGTAATTTAGCAATAAATATAACATTTTTACCTAGCTTCATGCGAATCTACAACAAGTTATTGCGGAACATGATGAGTGTCAATGATTGTGGTTTGTTCAGGATTTTGATTTCATTTGAACATTTTACAAGAACAAATTAAGCTTTCATTAAATGAGGGATATGTGATGAACATAGGCTACTGTATAGATGAGAAAGGAGCACTTCAAAGAGAACGAATCATAATGCAAGAAAGAAAAAACAATGAATGAATGTGACTATGTAACATGAGACTGCAAGTCAACCAGAAATCTACTCTTCATCATCCATACCATCAAGATCAAGGAATGCCATTGCGGAGTCGTGTGATCCTACTATAGCAGCATTGCCGTTGGCGCAGAGTGTTCTTATGAAGAGGTGAGACTCAGACCAATAGTCAATAGTACAATGCAAAATTCAACTCACTGGATAGCGCCAAAGATTTTGGCCATCATTTTATGAAATTTACCTGGTGCGGCCTCCCTCATTTTATCAAGAAGTTTCACATGAAAAAAGTAGACCTCGCTGAATAAATTGCCAGTAAAATTGAACTTGGATGGAGATCCGTTGGCCTTCCACAGAAGCACAGCATACACCTGTGCACTCATTGTCAATACATTGACTTAGACTGGATCAAGAAATATACCAAAGTACTGGTTAAGGCCACCATCGGAATCGTCACCTCGGGCCATTGGGCCTTGTTGCTTGCAATCTCCTCGAAATGATCTGAAAATTTCACGCCAACTGACTTTGGCCCATTGAAGTAGCGCCCTTTCATCAGATAGGGCAAGATATCAGCGAGGTACGGCTTTTTGACTGTGCAATTGGAGTATTGTTCTCCTGGAGTCACCAGGTAAATCAGCATACATGACTCAGAACATAACCACTTACATAGAAACACTGCTCATAATGATATACATGGTTGATGAGCAAAGCTTTTGCGGTGTCGACACAATTAGGGCTGAGATGGTAATATGCTGTTACCTGTGCACAAGCATCGTCTTTCAACTCTGAGCGGAAAAGAGGGACTCAGGCTT
The DNA here is from genome assembly GCA_000827255.1 of Suillus luteus UH-Slu-Lm8-n1. NCBI lineage: Eukaryota > Fungi > Basidiomycota > Agaricomycetes > Boletales > Suillaceae > Suillus > Suillus luteus. The sequence continues at coordinate 74,443 of KN835225.1, forward strand.
CCACCTGCACAAGGTTCAATTATTCAGTACTGAAGTATAGAGTACAACATACCAGCGTAGCAAGAGCTGTCACATATGAGTCGTCAGACTTGAGGTGATCCTGGATTGGTGGGATACCACAGGCACGAGCCGCTGTCAAAAGCGCGTTCCGCGTAAACAGACTCTTCTCGGTGAGTTCTGGATACCCGTTGACAAACTTGATATGGACTTTGGCCTCCAATATCGCTCTTTGGACCACACGGTGCATGTCGATATCTTGGTCCGTCAACTTTAACTTACCGGTGTTCGTCCGTACGAGTCTGGCACTTCCAGAATGACCATGACATGTAAGGCCAGTGTCATGACACTCTAAGTCAACCTCTGGAGATCCCTCTAAGTCATTGCGCTCATCTGGAACCATCTTTGCTTCATGTTCCTTGTCCGACTCGGAAATGCCATCTGCCCAAACAGGCATCTGCAGTGTGCATGACATCAAACACCGAAATAAGCACAATAATTTTCACTCACCTTGTCTGCTTGTTTGCGATCACGTGCAGACTGAAATTTTGCCTTTTGAGGGGCCACTACATGAGCCCTTGGTTGGGACGACGGGAAGGGGAACGGCTCAGCTGTCTGCGTAGACTTCTTTGAAGCAGCCGTGCGAGGCCAGGTTGCTTGCGTCAAAGGGAAGTCATCCTGTTCAGCTTTCGACATTGAAACAAAAATTGGCATCTGAGGGAACTGTAGTTAGCTACTATAAACAATAATGATGACACTTACCTCAGTTGATAAGGACTTTACGACAGAATCAACGGGCTCCTCCAACTCATCATCAACATCCTCCATGTTGGACTTGTTTTCCTGCTCCAGGTCATCATGATCAGGTTGGAAGTCGGAGATCTCATCACTGGGTTTGCTTGCTGCTTTGTCGTCATCGTCGGAATTGGAGTCGAAGTCAGACACAGCGTGCGGTTTAGCGACTGGATGGTACCTGGGCCGGGTGAATCAGTTATAATGATGAAATCATAGTCTGTTTGCTTACCTCGGTGCCTCTTGGCTTGTGACACTGTTGTGTTACGAGCTTGGTGGTGCAGTCTTGTGTAAGTATAAGTCCGTTGCTTGGCGCAAACACTTACCTGGACGCTTTCTAGCCACAGGCCCAGGGATCTCTGGAGCACGAGAGCTAGTGCTACTGCTGCGGCCAACATGGTGCTTGGTGGTAGCAGACACTTTGGTTTTGCGTTGTGCAGGAGCCCCAGGCTGGCTGAGCTTGCCTCCAGTGGGATGCTGCCACTGTGATTTTGTAGTCATCCAGACTAGGACAACATCCAAGTGAGTAGCGTTCAACAATCATCATATAACACTTACCCGCATTTTCCATTGCCTTTTTCTTTGCGTCCCGAACACCTATAATGCATATCCACATTTAGAGCCCAGCGTTATGGCAGTAAGTACTACTTACTTTGATTAGAATTGGTGTTACTGGCGTGTGGAGTCATGCTGAGTGGTTGGATGGTAGATTTTGAAGTTGGAATGAAACGGGGATTTAGGAGACTGCCTTGCACACCAGCCTTGGTACTACCAATTTATGTTAGATGCCGCTGCCCAGGCAAAACCCGCTCACCTGTCATGAGTTCCAAAACGATTGAACTTTTGAGCACCTGTTTTGGATTAGTTCAAGCTTCATTGGATCGCCAACAAAATCAAAGGTACAGTGTGGTCACCTACCCTTGATGCTATAAGGTCCCTGAGAGCACAGAGGCTAGAATTAAACTGGTCAATCTGGGTTTGAATTTTCTCATATCACGTGACTCATAAACAGCACCGAGGCTCAGAATCAGATATTCAAGTTGCGCCTATCATACTTGAATCGGGAGCAGGGAAGGAGCCTGGTGTTTAACAGAATTTTTTACATTGATTTTTACCTTGGTTATCTCAGTGTTCAAATCCCATCTTACCACCAACTCTTATTCTTGAACTTGGTGTGATCACAATAGGTATGACATGAACACACTGTCTACTATTTGTAGAGACAAACAAAGTACAGGCTATCAATATGTATACTACATGATATCTGCTACAGCGCCGTGACCCCAGTCATCATCATATCGAGTTGAGCTAACAGATTGGTTGATCAGAGCTGCAAATCTCCAACATTGAGCATATGAGACCTCTGATGGTCGAATATGAGTTTCTCGACATCGTCCAGGCCATCAATATAGCGAATGATCTTATGGAAGGTGTCTTTCCCGTCAAGCTGTGTGAATGGTATGATGACTGGCGGATGAGGTAGATGCTCATGCAGCACAAGCTTTACAACTGCTCCAATGGCAGAGATCGCGTATTTGACTTGCTGGAGTTGGTCTGACGTCACAGGGGCAAAGAATTCATAGATGCTGAAATCGCTGCACCATATGAAGTGAATGGTGACATGAAAGATCAAGGGATTGTCCAGGACACCATCTAGTAAAGCAATGTTTCTGTCCTGAAGAAAATGAATCAATACCGTCCATTTGGATCAAATTAAAAATAACATACTGCATCGGCTGTAAACCTTCGCATGAACACCATTGGGTTGGCACTATTGTTAATCAACGCAGCTATGACACGACCTTGGAATTGTTCTGGTGTGATGTTGGAGCCTACCGGCGGGTAGAGGTTGTAGCCTAGGGCGAGGCAACTCCGCATGATGGCCAGGAGCTTCCAAAAAACATTATTCCATGTCATCATAATCTGCTGCCGTTGGTTAGTCGTTGTTTTAATTGTGGCTAAATAAATAAATAAGTATCTGAACCGATTTATCTGTCAACACGTACCGTTAATACCAGGGACAGATGCTGCCTCCGAAATTGCAACAGACACAAGTGCCATCCCCGAGTCATCAATACCGGCCATCACATCTGCTGTCAGTATGAATCTCATAATTCTTCTCTTCACGCTGACACGCACGAAACCTGTTTCGTACATGGTCATGGGTATAACAATCCTTCGTACACAGTCATAGATGCGCTCAGAGATATACGTAACATCATACACCTTTCATACTATATACGTGAAGGTAGTCTTAATTTTGTATAGCATTAATACGCCTTATAATCGTTTTCTCAAAGGTTATTCAAGGTTAACTGAATTAATTATAATAATTACATACTTATCTCAGTCACTAATTATGTCAGAACTTTTCATTTTACTATTAAAACACACCTTTCCGTATGTTTCAGAATTTTATCATACATTTTCCAAACTAATGATCCACATTCATGTTTAACGCTTGGATGTCATTTGAATTACATAATCTCCATATGTTTGAGTGATTAGTCATATGTTCTGGAGAGTT